>MDKH01231106.1:0-122428 GCA_005239495.1 Nicotiana undulata
AAAGCTCGCCTCACAATCATCGGACCATCAAAACGGGGCATTCTTCTGAGTCAATCTAGTCAATAGAGCAACAATAGAAGAGAATCCCTCCACGAATCGACGGTAATAACCTGCTAAACCTAGAAAACTCCTGATCTTTAAAGCTGAAGTGGGACGTGGCCAACTCTGAACTGCCTCAATCTTGTGCGGATCAACCGTGATACCCTCTCCGGACACCACGTGCCCCAAAAATGCCATAAACTCCAACCAGAACTCACACTTGGAGAACTTAGCATATAGCCTCTGTTCTCGCAAGGTCTGAAGCACAACTCTCAAATGCTGCTCGTGCTCAACCAACCTCCGTGAGTAGATCAATATATCATCAATGAAAACAATAACGAAGGAGTCGATATACGGCCTGAATACCTTATTCATCAAGTCCATAAATGTTGTTGGGGCATTAGTCAAGCCAAAGGACATCACTAGAAACTCAAAATGGCCATATCTGGTGCGAAAAGCAGTCTTCGGAACATCAGAAGCCCGAATATTCAGCTGATGATAACCCGATCTCAGATCTATCTTAGAAAACACCCGAGCCCCATGCAACTAGTCAAACAAATCATCAATGCGCGGCAGGGGATACTTGTTCTTGATGGTCACTTTATTCAGCTGGCGGTAATCAATGCACATCTGCATGGACCCATCCTTCTTTTTTACAAATAAGACCGTAGCACCCCACGGCGACACACTCGTCCTGAGAAACCCCTTGACCAACAACTCCTCAAGCTACTCCTTCAACTCCTTTAGCTCCTTAGGTGCCATACGATACGGGGGAATAGAAATAGGCTGAGTATCTAGAGCCAAATCAATGCAGAAATCTATATCTCGATCAGGAGGCATGCTTGGAAGGTCTGAAGGAAATACAACCGTAAACTCTCGAACGACAGGCACTAAATCGATGGTAGGAGACTCGGCGGTGGTGTACCGCACATAAGCAAAGTAGGATAAACACCCCTTCTCGACCATATGTTGAGCTTTCATGAAGGAATTGACCCGGCTGAAGGCACTAACTGAAGAACCCCTCCACTATAACCTCGACGACTCCGGCATGGCTAATGTAACTGTCTTGGCATGGCAATCCAATACAGCATGATAAGGAGACAACCAATCCATGCCCAAAATAACCTCAAAATCAACCATATCAAGCAATAACAGGTCGGCTCTTGTCTCAAGCCCACAATAAGCAATCACACAAGATCGATAGACCCGGTCTACCACTACGGAGTCGCCCACAGGAGTGGACACATACAAGGGAGAACCCAAAGACTCACGAGGAACATCCAGGAAATAAGCAAATAATGCTGAAACATATGAATAGGTTGATCCTGGATCGAATAACACTAAAGCCTCTCTACCACAAACTGAGATGATACCTGTAATCACGGCGTCTGAGGCCACTGCGTATGATTTGGCCGGAATAGCATAGAATCTGGCTGAAGCACCCAATGACTGAGCTCCCCCAGAACGAGCTGGAGCTGACTGACCTCCTCCTGACTTGCCACCCCTTCTAGGACTGCCCCTTCCAACCTGACCCCCACCCGTAGGTGGTCGTGCTGCAGGTGCTGAAATCATAGGCTGGTGACTCTGCTGCACGGCCTTGCCCTGACACCTGGGACACTGCCTGATCATGTGGCCCAGCTCCCCACACTCGAAACAACTTCTAGACGTCGTAGCCTGCTGTCCTGAAGAAGAAGAAGAACCCTGAATAGCCGGAGGGAGGTAAGAGTCATATGGCATGGTACAGAAATCGGAACCAGAGGATCTCTGACGGCTGGAGTAGCTGCTGGGTGCACTCTGTATAGCTGGAGGATGATAAGAGCGCTCTGGCATGGCACTAAACTGAGGCCTGGCCGGAACAGCCCTAGGCGGTAGTGGAGGTGCTGAGTAGGAAGGCCTGCTTAACTGACTACCTCCGAACTGACCCCTACCCCTGGCGGGAGCACCCTTGAAGTCACCTGCAAACCTGGCCCTCTTGTCCTGCTGACCCTGCTCCCTACTCCTCGCACGGTAACCCTCAATCCGTCGAGCTATCTCTACTTTTGTACCCATCTCAACCTCTCTGGCCATGGAGGTCCTGATGCCTGGATGTAAGCCTGCCACGAACCGTCGGACTCTCTCTACATCAGTGGGCAATATCATGAGAGCATGGCGAGATAGCACTGAAAACCTCGCCTCATAATCCGTCACAGACATCTGTCCCTGCTCCAACCTCTCAAACAGGCCCCAAAGCTCCTCCCTCTCAGACGGCGGAATGTACCTATCCAAGAATAGCTGAGTGAACTGACCCCAAGTGACAGGAGGAGAATCTGCTAGCCTACTAAGAACATATGACTGCCACCAATAGCGAGCTCTACCCTCAAGATGAAATATGGTGAAGTCTACCCCATGTGACTCTAATATCCTCATATTGTGCAGTCTGTCCCTGCAACGGTCAATAAAATCCTACGCATCCTCACCCCGCTCACCCCCGAAGGTCGGCGGGCGAAGTCGGGTCCATCTATCAAGCATATTCTACTGATCCCCCTCTGCAACTGGCCTGGGCTCTGGTACTGCCACCCTAGGCTGAACCCCAATCACGGGTGGTGTATCTGGGGTACGATGTGCTGCCGCTGCCAGTCCCGTAGCCTGAACGGTAGGAATCCGTACTACCCCTCCTGCTTGAGAAGTAGCAGTATCTGATGGAAGTATACCCGCCTGCGACATGGTATCCATAAATCTCAACATACGGCCCATGACCTCCTGGAAGCCTGGCGCCGTCATAAAATCAGCTGGTGTTGGAGCTACTGGATGCAACTCATCCTGATCCTCAATATACAGATCCTCAATAGGTGCAACCGGTATAGCTCGGGGACGCCCTCACCCCCTACTACGAACAGGAGCCCTACCCTTGTCCCTACCACGGTCTCAAGCGGCGGGGGTAGCAGCCTCCCCTGGATCAGAAACATGTAAAGCACGCGTCCTCACCATCTGTGAGAGAGTAGAAGATCAAATTGAGTACATCATCGGCTACACGATAGGATATGAATCAATAAGGAGTTTCCTAACACCCTATAGCCTCCTGAAGATAAGTAGAGACGTCTCCGTACCGATCCGCAAGACTCTACTAGGTCTGCCCGTGACTCGTGAGACTACATGAACCTAAGGCTCTGATACCACGTTGTCACGACCCAAATCTCGATTCAGGTCGCGATGGCGCCCAACAGCGAGGTTAGGCCAGCCAATAAAGAAACACTAAGTGTTACCATTCCCAGTCACACAAATTTCATCTTTTAACCAATTTTAAACAGATATAAACATAATAATGGTGGGTGATGTGAAATAAAACTACAAGTGCGGAAATCAACCAATAGGCATGTCGCACAACATATGTACAACCAACAACCCAAAATATACACTACGTGTGTGCCAGGAACTAGTGTCACGAGTGTCACGGGCAACTACTGAATATACAATGACTAATATATATATAGAGTCTCAGTATGAATGAAATAGACAGAGAATATTACAAAAGAAAACTCCAGGGTGCTGCCAGGAAGTCGCCAAGAGGAGCAGCACACCGTGAAGTATAGTCAGTCAGTCAATACCTAGCCCCGACCTGATAATCCGAAATACCAGCCTCCGGACCTATACAATCAAGTACAGAAGAAAAGAAAGTACAACATGAGTACATATATATATATATATATATATATATATATATATGTACCCAGTGAGTATCCCGTCTAATCTCGAAGAAGTAGTGACGAGAGGTTGACTCGATACTCACTAAGGTCCAAACAGTAATAATGTAAAGGAGGATGTAAGGAAAATAGTAGACATGTAAACAATTCACCACAATTGTAAAGAGAATACAGAGTGTCCAAATAAATATCGAAAGCAGTATCAACTTCCCTGTCTCCTTTCCCAACAACCTGTAACGTCATAAATCAGGAATTCAGCACCAAATAGTCATGCGCACATAAGTGTAAAGCAACCGGCCAGAGTTAGGAGCAAGAATAGTTATGCACTGCCGGGAATCGACCGGCCCGTACCATGAGTGCATGCTTATAATGTAATAATATCAAGAACAGCTATGCACTACCGGGGATCGACCGGCTCGTACCATGAGTGCATGCTTACCAAGAGTCATACTACGCACTGCCGGGGATCGACTGGCCTGTACCATGAGTGCGTCTATCAATGTAATCACACTGTATCATAATGTATCTTCGTCCATGCATTGCCGGGGATCGACCGGCCCGTACCATAAGTGCATTCTGAAATAATCCCTGTGCACTGACGGGGATCGACCGGCCCATACCGTAAGTGCACTATAAATCCGCCGTGGCGCACGACCCGCTCATGTAAGAGTGAAGGAAATCATATGCCGCTCGCGGAATGTAAATTATGAGGCGGCTATCATGCACACACACATATAAAGTTCAATTCATCATAATCCTTCCCAATTATTAAGTAAATGAAAGCTCAGGGAGACAGTACTATATCAAGCATGAATTTAAGCATATACTTCAATTTAAGGCAGAATACATGGCATGATGTGGTCCTACACTACCCGGACATAACAATAGTAGTCACTACGTACGGACTCTCGTCACAAGGTACGCACGTAGCCCCCAAATACAAACATACAACACATAGAACACCTATGGGGATAATTTCCTTCTTACAAGGTTATAAAGGAGACTCACCTCGTGACGATATCACCCCTCGAATCAAGGATGCGCCTGAATCTCCGAAATCTACTCTCGACGGCTCACAACTAGAAAAATATGGTATAATTGAATCAATTTCAGTCCAAAGAAGGAGAATTAACAAGAAATTCCAAAATTTAGCATTCTTGAAGGTTTTCGGAAATTCGACCCCGGGTCCACACATTCGGATTTCGAAAAATTCATGAAGGAATGCATTACCTGAAGTCTAAGGATCGAAATTATGTGATTTGTACAACAATTCATGGTCTCAAATGGATAACTCACCATTATCCAAAGCCCTAGAATTTCTATCAAATTTTATGATTTGATATTTTTAAGAATTAAACTAGTTGAATTCTATGTATAATTGGATTTTTGCAGAGAAATTACTAACCTTTGATGATAAGATTCTTGGACCGCCTTTCCCCTAGCTCAAAAGCTCTATAATGGATAAAAGTGAAGAAAACCCGTAATGTTGGACATTTAAAGGGGCTTCCAACAGGGGTTTCCGCACCTGCGAGAAATTGATCGCCCCTGCGGAAAAAGGTCCTGGGACCCTGGGCTCGCACCTGCGGAGTTGGGAGACGCACCAGCGGTTCCGCTCCTGCGGAGGAAATTCCGCACCTGCAGAAGAAGGGGGACCCCTGGTTTTTCGCACCTGCGAGGCTGGGACCGCAGGAGCGGTCCCGCACCTGCGGCTGGGCAACCGCACCTGCGGTCACACCAGCTGCTGTGCACCAGCAGTGATTTTTGCTGGTTTTTGGGCCTCGTGCGGGGTCCAGGAGGCACCTGGGCCCACCCGAGCCCCCGTCCAAATATACCAACAAATCTCAAATCATTAAACGGACGTTTTCGAGCCCACGGAACACTCAAAACAACGTTAAAACTAAAAATCACCCTCCAAAACCCCTGAATTCAAAACTTAAGAACTTTGAAATTCTAGAATTCATTTCATTGCGCCAAACGGGCCTATACTACTCGGAATGACTTCAAATTTTGCAGACAAGTTATAAATGACTATACAAAACTATTCCCGGTCCTGAAATTCCATTCGGACCTCGATAGCATAAAATCATGTCCCAACCCAAATTTCAAACATAAGGAAATCCTGATTTCCATTTCGGGCGCTGAAATGCTCTCGAGTCATCAAAATCCCGAGCCGAACATACGCACAAGTCCGAAATCATCATACGGAGCTATTGGAGATGTCAGAACTCGATTCCGAGGTCGTTTGCTCAAAATGTTGACCAAAGTCAAACTTAGCCAAATAGGCCAACCTTAAGGAACCAAGTGTTCCTAAACCACTCAAATCATTCCCAAATCCCGAACCACCCGCTCCCGCAAGTCATAAAGAATGAATAGCCTCTAAGGAAGGTTTCATCTAAGAGAACGGGATCCTAATACGCAAAACGACCAGCTGGGTCGTTACAGCAGCGATCGCGGAGAAGGAAATTTGGAGGGAGCTGGGAATGGCTTGTGCTATCGCATGGATGAGAGTGCCATCGCGTAGAGAAAATCATGGGAGGCAGCATGTTGGTTTGTGCGATCGCGGTTGAAGTAGTGCGATCGCATAGAAGGTTTGTCTAGGAAGTGAAGTATTTTAAACGGGATTTTGGCCATTTCTTCATTCTTTCACTTGGTGTGGGTGTTTTTTGGAGAGCTTCAAGAGGAGAATTTCGTCATCTATGTCAAGGTAAGTTGTTCCTACTCACTCCAAGTTAAATACAAGGCTTATGCAAGGATTTGAACATGAAAATTTATGGAAAATTGGGAATTTTGAAGAAAATCTAGAAATTGGTATATTGGATTTTTACCACGAATTTGAGCATGAAATTAAGGGTAAATTGTATATTTGAGTTAGTAAGACTATGGGTAGGGTATAGCTTTGAGAAATTTCGGAATCCAAGCACGTGGGTCTGAGGGCATTTTGGTCAATTCCTTGAGCGGAGATGGGAGTTTATATAATCTGAATTGTCAACAAATATTAGAGTATATTTCTATTGGTTTACCAATATTTTGATAGTTTTGGGGCGTTGTGCACCAATTGGAGTCGTCGGGAGGTCTAGGAAGCCGGTTACGAAGTTTCGGAGCAAGGTAAGTTTCCTTTCTAACTTTGTGAGGGAAACTTGTCCCCATAGGTGAACTAAATGAATACATGTTATTAATTGCGGGGGCTACATACGCACGAGGTGACGAGAGTCTGTGCGTAGCTACTAATATTCTTATGTCTAGGTAGTCTAGGACCTACTAGCATGCCTTACTTGTTGTATTTGTGAGCTTGCCAGTAATATTAGACCGTTAATATGATCGAAATAGTAATTGAATACCTAAGAAGGTTAGAGTTCGTTTTTATTAATCATTTAGAAAGAGAATTTATTCTTCCTTGCGTAATTGTGTTCCGGACGGATTTGTAATATTTGAAAACCTCATCAAACTTGGCAAATGAATTTCCAGAAATGATTTAAATACTATCTTCATGTTCACCTAAAGAGAATTTTATCATTTTCTTGAGAAGCTATTTTCCTGATAAAAATGCGGATTTATTATGTTAATACGTGTACATATGAGCACCTGAGTCGCAGGTATGATTCGCGAGCAGGATAGCCTTATTATTATTATTATTATTATGTTGATCGCGTCGCATGATCGATTTACGAGCGGGGAAAATATATGCATCTATGGTTCGAGCCGTTTGACCCTCGGCAGTGCACAGTTTATTTGTTGGTTTGTGCCGTTCGACCCTCGGCATTTTCTTGCGCATGATAAATTTTGCGTATTTCCTGTGATTTATACATGTTTATTCGCCTAAGGAGTTCTGAGTTTCCAGCTAAAATGAAGAAGAATTGATGTGTTAAATCTGAAATAAGTTGATATTTCTTATCCCTGATTATTATTGCCTATGATACTCATGCTTAGCACCTCACTTGATTATATTTAACTGACTTATAGCAAGTGTCTAATTCGACCTCTCGTCACTACCTCTTTGAGGTTAGGTGGGATACTTACTGAGTACACGTTGTTTTCGTACTCATGGTACACTTGTTGTGCATATTTATTGCACAGGTACTTTCATAGTGATGAGGCTGGTTTGGAGAATTAGGAGAGCCGCATCATCCGAAGGCAGTCCGCAGCTGACAGAGTCTTCCTCCTATTGTATTACTCTCATTGTTTTAAATCCCTTGTCCAAATTTGTATTTCGGACAAGCTTTGTAGTATTTGTAAACTTCTTAAAATTTGCTCATTTACTTGTGTCACAGGGAGTTGGGATGTGTTTGGGATTTAATTTAATAAATTGGATTGCTTATCTGTCGTATTTATTTAACGAAGATTTATTCATTTGTTATGCAAAGAAATGAAAGGTAATAAATTCAAAATTGTTAAAACATGAATTAAACTCAACTATTAAATGATTGGCTTGCCTGACAGTTGTGTCCGACCATCATGAACTTAATGGATTTTGGGTCGTGACAACATGGTATTAGAGCACTAGGTTCCCTTAGGTTTCATGAGTCATGAGCAAGTATAGTAGAGTCTTGCAGATCGGTACGGAGAGGTCTGTACTTATCTTTGAGAGGCTACAGGGCTGTAGGAGTACTTTCCTTTTGGATTCCTCATCGTGCGATTTGATTTCCTTAAGGCTTATGCCTATGTTTCTTCCTACTCAATCTTACACGTCGCGAAGCGCTTCCTATAAATCAAAAATTTGAGGAATTGTAAAGGTGCTACAGATATGGTGCGTGATGTTTCCCGTACATAGTTGATTAGGCTGTTGTTGTAACCCTGCAGAAGGATATTATGTTGTTCCAGCCCAGTAGTTGTGTTCCTGAGAGCTTAGAGGCTATGCTCAGGTTGTTGAGGTGGTTTGTAACGACCCGACCGGTCGTTTTGCGTTATGGTACCCCGTTCCCCTAAATGTAACTTCCCATAGCGTCTTATTGTGATTTATGACTTGCGGGGATGGGTCGTTCGGGATTCGGAAGTGTTTAGAGCAGTATAGGAACACTTAGTTCCTTAAGGTTGGCCTTTTTGGCCAAGTTTGACTTCGGTCAACATTTTAAGCAAACGAACTCGGAATCGAGTTCCGACAGTTTCGGTAGCTTTGTATGATGATTTCAGACTTGAGCGTAGGTTCGCAAAGGGTTTTTGATGAATTGGGGGCGTTTCGACGCCCAATATCAAAATAAAAGTTTCCTTAAGTTCATAATTTGGTTTTGAACGTGTTTCTGTGTTATCGAGGTCCGAACGGAATATTCGAGACCGGTAATAGTTTTGTTATATCAATTATGACTTTCCTGCAAAATTTGGTGTCATTCCGAGTAGTGTAGGTCGGTTCGGCGCATTGAAACCGAATTCAAGAACTTAAAGTTCTTAAGCTTGATTCTAGGGGTTTTGAGGAGTGATTTTGAGTTTTAGCATTGTTTTGGGTGTTCTGAAGGCTCGAGCGAGTCCATAATATTATTTAGGACTTGTTGGTACATTTGGACAGGGGCTCAGGTGGGCCCAGGTATCTCCCGGGCACCAAACGAGACTAAAAATCAAGCAGCTTCTGCTGCTGGTGCACCAAATCTGGTGTGACGGCAGGTGCGATCGCCTAGTCGCAGGTGCGGGACCGCTCCGCCGGTCCAAGCCTCGCAGGTGCGGCCCCAGGTGAGGAAGTCCATTCTCGTAGGTGCGGACAAGTTTCCGCAGGAACGGAGCCACAAGTGCGAACTCCTCTCCGCAAGTGCGAGTTTTTGCCCTCTTGTCTACTTCCGCAGGTGCGAGACTCCTCTCGCAGGTGCGAGACTGCAGGTGCGGTCCTCAAGCCGCATGTGCAAATTCACTGATGGTAGTGAGTTCTTTAAACACGGTACTTATTTATTTTTCACCCCATTTCCTCCCCCATTGTCGACTTTGGGAGCTCGAGAGAGAGCCAAACGAGCTAACTACTAGAGGTAAGCTATTTCCACTCAAATGTTGGTTTAATACATCAATTCTTAGGTAGATTAACACCATAATTAGTGTAAATCAAGGGTTAGGGTAGAAACCTAGGGCTTGATGATTTAGAGAATTTCCCCCACTTATCTACCATGAAATCATACAAAAATCATATATTAATGATCCTTAGGCTATGGGTGAGTGTTTCCTTTGAGAATTTTTTGAATATGAGTGTGCGGGCCGGGGGTGAATTTTGAGATTTCTTCAATAATGATGAATTTACTAAATATGTAGGAGAATTTCCATATTTTGAGCATGAATTGATATATTTGTACAACATTTGGCTAGTTTCGAGTCCTGGCACACGTAGTAGACCTTATTGTATTTTTGCTAAATTGTGTATGTTAGCTCATGGTTTTGGGTTTCATTGATTCGAGTTGCATAACTTATCCGTTTTCATTTAACAATTCTTAACTAAAAACATGGCAAGTATTTGAATATCTTATTAAATAAGGTAACCTCGTTAGTAAACAAGTGTTGGCTTGCCTGACCCCGGTGTTGGGCGCCATCACGACCTGAGTTAGAAGTTTGGGTCGTGACAACATGGTATCAGAGCTCTAGGTTTACGTAGGTCTCACAAGTCACAGGCAAACCTAATAGAGTCTTGTGGATCGATACAGAGATGTCTGTATTTATCTTCGGGAGGCTATAAGGTGTTAGGAAACCTCTCTTTATTCATATTCTATCGTGAAGTTGATGGTTTACTAAATCTCATTCTTTTATTCTCTCTTAGATGGTGAGGACTCGTACAACTGACGTTCTAGACCCGGGAGATGCCGCTATACCCGCCGTCCGAGGCCGGGGGAGGGACACTGACCCGAGGTAGGGGACGAAGGCGTCCCAGAGTTGTTCCATTAGCACCCCTAGCGGATCCGATAGAGGATCCCATTACTGAGGAGCAGGGTGAGGTGCCCCCAGCAGATCAAGCTCCGATGGATTTCATGACTGCACCAGGCTTCCAGGAGGTCATGGGCCAGTTGTTCGAGAGTTTGCTAACGTCTTTCATTCAGACCTTCTCAGGCATGCCTCCAGATCGTGATATTGATTTCTTCATTTATGCAGCTCTAGACACTCTGCCTACTTCCATTCCCCCGTACCGTATGGCTCCGAAAGAGTTGAAAGAGTTGAAGGAGCAGCTTGAGGAGTTGTTTGCTAAGGGGTTTATCAGACCGAGTGTGTCGCCGTGGGGTGCTCCAGTCCTATTTGTGCAGAAGAAGGATGGGTCTATGCAGATGTGTATTGATTACCGCCATTTTAACAAGGTCACCATTAAGAACAAGTATCCTTTGCCACGCATTGATGATTTGTTTGACTAGTTGCAGGGTGCTAAGGTGTTTTCTAAGATTGACTTGAGGTCGGGCTATCATCAGTTGAAGATTCGGGCCTCATATGTTCTGAAGACTGCTTTCAGTACGAGATATGGCCACTATGAGTTCCTGGTGATGTCCTTTGGCTTGACTAATTCCCAGCAACATTTATGGATTTGATGAACAGTGTGTTCATGCCGTATATTGATTCTTTTGTCATCGTCTTCATTGACAACATTTTGATTTACTCACGTAGCCTGGGCGAGCACGAGCAACATTTGAGAGTTGTGCTCCAGACTTTGTGAGAACAGAAGCTATATGCTAAGTTCTCCAAGTGTGAGTTATGGTTTGATTCTGTGGCATTCTTGGGGAATGTTGTATCTGGAGAGGGTATCAAGGTTGATCCTAAGAAGATTGAGGTAGTTCAGAGTTGGCCACTCCCTACTTCAGGTATAGAGCTCAGGATCTTCTTAGGTCTAGCAGGCTACTATCGACAATTTGTGGAGTGTTTTTCATCCATTGCAGCCCCATTGACTAGATTGACTAAGAAGAATGCCCCGTTCCGATCGGCTGACGAGTGTGAGGCGAGATTTCAGAAGCTCAAGACGGCATTGACCCCAACACCAGGTCTAGTATTTCCTTCCGGTTCTGGGATGTATATAGTGTATTGCGACGCTTCACGCGTTGGCGTGGGATGTGTATTGATGTAGGAAGGGAGAGTTATTGCTTATGCTTCGCGCCAGTGGAAGGTTCATGAGAAGAATTACCCTGTGTACGATATGGAGTTGGCGGCAATTGTTCATGCTCTTACGATTTGGAGGCATTACTTGTATGGGGTGTCTTGTGAGGTTTATACAGACCACCGCAACTTGCAGAACTTGTTCAAGCAGAGGGATATTAATTTGAGGAAGGGCAGGTGGCTTGAGTTGCTGACGGATTATGACATCACCATTCTTTATCATCCGGGCAAGGCTAATGTGATAGCAGATGCGTTGAGCAGGAAGGCGGAGAGTATGGGTAGCTTGGCTTATATTGCAGCGGAGGAGAGACCTCTAGCCTTCGACATTCAGTCCTTTGCTAATCGCCTGGTGAGATTGGACCTTTCAGAGCCTCGTCGAGTTCTAGCACATGTGGTTGCTCAGTGTTCATTATTAGGGAAGATTAAGGCTCGGCAATTTGATGATCCGTATTTGGCAGAGCTACGGGAGACAGTTGTTCAGGGTGGTGCCAAGGAGGTTACAATTGGCGAGGATGGTAGTGAGTTCTAAGATTTCATGGTCGTTTATGTGTTCCTAATGTTGATGGCCTGAGGGGGAGGATTCTAGATGAGGCACACAATTCTCGGTATTCTGTTCATCCTGGTGCTACGAAGATGTATCGTGATTTGAAGCAGCATTACTGGTGTAGGCGAAAGAAGAAGGACATTGTGGAGAATGTGGCTAGGTGTCTTAACTGCCAGCAGGTTAAGTATGAGCACCAGAGGCCAGGAGGCCTACTTCAGAAGATGCACATGCTTGAGTGGAAGTGGGAGCGCATCACTATGGACTTTGTGGTTGGGTTGCCTTGGACTTTGCGGAAGGTTGATGCGGTTTGGGTCATCGTGGATAGGTTGACCAAATCGATGCATTTTATTCTTGAGAGGCTAGCCCAGATCTACATTCGGGAGATAGTCCGGTTGCACGGTGTGCCGGTGTCCTAAATATCAGATCGAGGTCCTCAGTTCACCTCGCACTTCTGGAGATCATCGCACAGTGGGTTAGGCACCCAGATAGACCTCAGCACAACATTTCACCCTCATACTGATGGCCAGTCAGAGCGTACATTTCAGATATTGGAGGACATGCTCAAGGCATGTGTGATTGACTTTGGAGGTCAGTGGGACCAGTTCTTGCCTTTGGCCGAGTTTGCTTACGTAATAATTATCAGTACAGCATCGAGATGGATCCATTTGAGGCTTTGTATGGTCGGCGATGTCGTTCTCCTATCGGGTGGTTTGAGCCTGGCAAGGCTAAGTTATATGGCACTGACCTGGTGAGGGATGCTCTGGAGAGGGTGAAGTTGATTCAGGAGAGGCTCCGCACAGCACAGTCCAGACAGAAGAGTTACGCGGATTAGAGGGCACGTGATGTGTCATTTATGGAGGGAGACAAGGTTCTGTTGAAGGTCTCGCCGATGAAGGGTATTATGAGATTCGAGAAGAAAGTCAAGTTGAGCCCCCGGTTCATAGGTCCTTTCGAGGTGTTGAGGCGAGTTGGGGAGGTTGCTTATGAGTTAGCCTTACCTCCTAGCTTATCAGAATTTCATCCGGTCTTTCATGTATACATGATCCAGAGGTACCACGCCGACTTCTCTCACGTGTTTGATTTCAGCACTATTCAGTTGGATGAGAGGTTGGGCTACGAGGAGGAGCCAATTGCTATTGTTGATAGACACGATAGCCAGTTGACATGCAAGAGAGTTTCTACCGTAAAGGTCTAGTGGAGGGGCCAACTAGTCGAGGAGGCGACTTGGGAGTCCGAGAAAGACATGCGGAGCAGATATCCACACTTATTCAGCACTTCAGGTATGACTCTAGACCCATTCGAGGACGAATGTTTGTTTAAGAGGTGGAGAATGTAACGACCCGACCGGTCGTTTTTTGTTATCGGGCCCCGTTCCCCTAAATTAAACTTCCCATAGCGGCTTATTGTGATTTATGACTTGCGGGGACAAGTGGTTCGGGATTCGGAAATGTTTAGAGCAGCATAGGAACACTTAGTTCCTTAAGGTTTGCCTTTTTGGCCAAGTTTGACTTCGGTCAACATTTGAGCAAACAAACTCAAAATCGAGTTCCGACAGTTCCGCTAGCTTCGTATGATAATTTCAAACTTGGGCGTAGGTTCGGAATGAGTTTTGGATGACCCGGGGCGTTTTGGCGCCCAATATCAAAATAAGCATTTCCTTAAGTTCACAATTTGGTTTGGAACATGTTTTTGTGTTATCAAGGTCCGAACGGGATTTCCGAGACCGGGAATAGTTCCATTATGTCATTTATGACTTGCCTGCAAAATTTGGTGTCATTCCGAGTAGTGTAGGTCGGTTCGGCGCATTGAAACCGAATTCAAGAACTTAAAGTTCTTAAGCTTGATTTTAGGGGTTTTGAGGTGTAATTTTGAGGTTTAGCGTTGTTTTGGGTGTTCCGAAGGCTAGAGCGAGTCCGTAATATGATTTAGGACTTGTTGGTATATTTGGACGGGGACTCAGGTGGGCCCAGGTGCCTCCCGTGCACCAAACGAGACTAAAACACCAGCAGCTTCAGCTGCTGGTGCACCAAATCTGGTGTGACCACAGGTGCGGTCGCCCAGTCGTAGGTGCGGGACCGCTCCTCCGGTCCAAGCCTCGCAGGTGCGGCCCAGTCGTAGGAGCAGAGCCGCAAGTGCGAGCTCCTCTCCGCAGGTGCGAGTTTTTTCCCTCTTGTCCACTTCCGCAGGTGCGAGATTCCTCTCGCAGGTGCGACACCGCAGGTGCGGTACTCGAGCCACAAGTGCTAATTCACTGATGGCAGTGAGTTCCTTAAGCACGGGACTTAACCATTTTTAACCCCATTTCCTCCACCATTGTCGACTTTGGGAGATCGAGAGAGAACCAAACGACCTAACTACTTGAGGTAAGTTATTTCCACTCAAATGTTGGTTTAATACATCAATTCTTAGGTAGATTAACACCTAATTAGTGTAAATCAAGGGTTATGGTAGAAACCTAGGGCTTGATGAATTTTAGAGAATTTCCCATACTTATCTACCATGAAATCATACAAAAATCATATATTAATGATCCTTAGGCTATGGGTGAGTGTTTCCTTTGAGAATTTTTGGAATCTGAGTGTGCGGTCCCGGGGGTGAATTTTGGGATATCTTCAAGAATGATGAATTTACTAAATAAGTAGGAGAATTTCCATACTTTATGCATGACATGATATATTTGTATAACATTTGGCTAGTTTCGAGTCCTCGGGTGTAGAGTTCGGAGTTTCGGGCGCGTTCTTGGTCCGAGAAGTAGATTCGACACGAGGTGAGTCTCCTTTCAAACCTTGTAAGAGGGAATTGTCCCCATAGGTGATTGTAAATGATTGAAATGTCCTTACTTGCAGGGGCTACACATGCACGAGGTGACGAGAGTCCGTGCGTAACTACTACTATGTTATGTCAGGTAGTTTTTAGGGCTCACAAGCATGATCTTTTGTGCTTTGCATGTATTTCTACTTGTATGTTACTTGCTTATTATCCTTGAATTGGCATGAGAATATTAGGAAGTTATGTTCAAAAACTTCATTTGTTTGGGTCCTTGACTCCAAGTATAATTAAACTACTAAATTCCTGATAAATTCAGTGTATGTATACGATCACCCGCATCGCATGTATGATTCGTGAGCGGGGTAGCCTATCATTATGTCAACCGTGTCGCATGTTCGATTCGCGAGCGGGATAATAGATGCATCTATGGTTCGAGCCGTTCGACCCTCGGGAGTGCACATTTATTTTTCCGTCGCTTCGGTCGTACGCTTCGGCATACTATGTGCTATTTTTACTGAGAGTCTTATTATTATTAAATAAATTGCTCCATGTGTAAGGGGAACTTGGGACCTTTGTCATAATTGTTATTTGACTCATGAGAATAAATTGTAGTTTTATATACTTGATACTTCATGCCTTAGTGATTTCCATGACTACTATTCCTGTCTAGATTTATTTAATCATATTATTTGTTATTGACCCTAGTAAGTATCACTTCTACCTCTCATCACGACTTCTTCGAGTTTAGACGGGATACTCACTGGGTACATATTTGTTTATATGTACTCATTCTACGCTTATGTACTTAATTGTACAGGTTCTGAGGCAGGTGCATCTGGTTATCAGACCGGAGCGCGATCTTGAGAGCATATTCTGGACCCGACTTCACGGTGAGGTGCTCCCCTTGGCGTTTCTCAGCAGCACCTTGGAGTTGTCTTTTGTTATTTCTGTCTATTTTCTTCAGACAGTTGTACAATTATTCTGTCTAGTTTCGTATATTCCACTAGCCGCCTGTAGCCTTGTGACACTAGGTCCTGGCACACGTAGTAGACCTTATGGTATTTTTGCTAAATTGTATATGTTGGCTCATGGTTTTGGGTTTCATTGATTCGACTTTCATAACTTATCCGTTTTCATTTAACAATTCTTAACTTAAAACTTGGCAAGTATTTGAATATCTTATTAAATAAGGTAACCTCGTTAGTAAACAAGTGTTGGCTTGCCTGACCCCGGTGTTGGGCGCCATCACGACCTAAGTTAGAAGTTTGGGTCGTGACATGCTTAGGGTTAGTTATCGTGCGGTGTTGATATGATGGTAAAATGCTTGCCCATATGTCGGGGTAATGGATGACTTGAAGGGAGGTCTTCTCAGAGTGTGATTTTGAGATTTCGGTATTTTAGTTCCGGCAGAGGAAAGACATTTGGATTATGAGTTGGGTTTGGGTTAATAAAGTAGTAAGACTTGGTGTTTTCAGGTAAGGTGGAGAATTCACCAGTGATGTGATATCGTCATCCTTGATCGAATGGAATGTGTTAAGTTCGCCGGTGTTATGGTTCTTCAGTTGCATTAGGTCATAGTGTTGTGAAGTGGTATTGAAGAAGCGGATGTTATAGACCATGGTGTATTGAATGAGTATTTTTAATGAAGGCAACTCGAGAAAGATGATCTTCGGAGAGTCGAAGTTATGGTGATCTGATGGTTTAGGTGTTGCAGAGAATGATATTGAATTGAGGCCGCAATTGAGAAGCATGCGATGAAGGAAGACATGTGTGAAGTGTCAGTGTTGATACCCAATTTTTCCTCAAATTATTTTCAAAATTGCAGATCTACTTTCAAAATTACTCCTCGTAGTAATTGATATTTTTCCATAATTTTCCGTATTTTTATCAAATTATTTTTTATTCAATATTTTATGTTCCGTAATTATTCATAATTATGAATAAATTATGTTATAAACAGTTTTAAGTCACTTTCTTACTCAATATATTATTCATAATCCTATTTAATTCCAATAGGATTTGATTATTTCCCAAATTAGCCAATATTGGCATTATTTAGCTAATTTCAACAATTTTTGCAATAATGGCACAAGTATACATTTATGTCATTTTAAAAAAAAATCCATAACTGATCATATTATATTTTTATACTAGGTAATCATCTTAATTTCATTTATTTGGCCTTAATTTCATTTTACACGATTATTAGCTATTTTAATTAATTAATTATCCTATCTTAATTGGGTATTTAACATTTGGCCTCTTTCTATTTAAATCCTAGCCAAATTCTAACCCAACCCCACCTGATCTCCTACCCACTTTACCAGCCCAAATTGCCCATCCCAATCCTTAAACTCTACCCGGGCCAACCCAATGTCTTTGTCATTTGATCCAATAGCATTCCATATGAGTCGTTGATCAAAATAGATCAACGACCCATAATCCTATTTCCTTTATTAATTCAAATCACCCCCCAACCTAACCCTCACTCTTCACCTACCACTCATCTCTATAACTCTCATCTCTCTCTCTCTAGTCTTTAGAGACTTCCGTCTCTTCGTCTCTGATGGAGCTCCACCTTCTTCCTATGGATGTCTCCGGCCACCATCCTTTCAACCATGAGCCTCCATGGGTCTCCCTCATCTAGCTCATCTTCTCTATGAGACCCTCGAGGGCATGGGCCATGCTTACTCGCACCTAGGGTTCCTGCTTTGGTTGTTCTTGGTCTCTCCGGTGGGGTTTGAGCAAAGCCACACCATATCCTTTATGACCTTTGTGTTTTACAGCATGTTTTCGGTTCTACTCGATTCTCTTTTGAGACCCTAATTTATGCCTAAATCTCTCAGATCTAGGTTGTTTTACAGATTCAATGCATGTCTCTTTGTGTTTTACACTGTTCTTGACTCGAGCTTTAAGAATCATTAGTTTTAAACGGTTTTACTTCCTTTTCAAAATTAGGGTTTTTTCTCAGAACCTTTTTATGTCTGTTTAAAACTAAGTTTCTCTTTGCGTTTAAGTATGTTCTTTGCATATCAGGACCGATTCTGTACTTTTGGTTGTTTTTTTTAATTCTCCTATGTCAAAACCCTAGTTGTTATGATTTTTCTGTCTAGTTTCTTCGTATTGACCTGATTATTCGATTCCTATTATGACTATGTGATTGTTATATTTAGAACAAGCTTGATAAAGCCTAACCTACTTATGTTGCCTATATGTGATTGTTTATTTGGACTTATGCATCTCTGAACTTGTCCATTGCTATGATTATTAGCCTCTCTATATGTGTTGAAACATAGAGCATGAATCTCTCTTGATTGAGTCTAATTTCCTTATTGAATGATCTAATTGAGAATATTTCTTTCAAAACCCTAGAACTCTGCCTGTTTGTTTAAACTGATTGATTCACTTGCCTTGTTTACTAAGACGCTCCATTTACTGGTATCACTTCCTTAATTATGGTTTTCTGAATCGAGTCTTAATTGGTTTCCCTATACTTAATGAACTTGTACTCTTTCATTATTTAATCCTTTACTGGCCTTTTATTACCTTATTTGCTGCTTGTTTTACCATTTGAATTCTGAAATCCCTTGACTTAAGGGAATAACTGCCCTGATTTCATGACTAATTGATTTCGAATCTCTGATTACCATGTTATTGTAATTCCTGCCTTATTTACTACTTTTCCTTCAACTATAAAAGCTCTAGCCATTTATTAACAGACACGAACAATTGTGGTTCAAAATCTCTCTGTCTCTCACTCTAAATCTCTCTACTTTATTACTTTGGTGTTACTTGCTATTGTTTAGTGTTAGCCAGCTACAAGTCAAGGCTAACTGTTGTGTTGTCTCCTTCTATTACTCATTCTGTGTTCATTATCTCTTCACTGGTATGTCCTGATTTCGATTCAAGCCTTCAAAACAACATGATTTTTTTGTTACTACAATACGTCTTGTTCTTAGTTTATTTTTACCTACGGTTTTGTTGTTCGACTTGTAACTAGTATATCTATTTCCATGACTATCACATGTCCCTGAATGAGTATCTTTCTTAGATGCATCATGTTTGTGTCCCCCTAGTTTCTACTTCAATGCTCCCCAACAATAATCTCTGTGTGATAATGCATCCTATACTTCGGTAATTGATTTTGAAATGCCTAGCATACATTGGACCTTTGAACTCCTTGGACCTCCCTGATTATAAATTCATGTGTGATCTTGACCCCTATATAATCACGCTTGCATGCATCGTATCTGTTCCCAATCCCCCACTTCCTTGCGTGTGGTTCAGCTCTGTTTTGAATATGTTATGGTTCTGGTTGCTTTACTATTTTCTAAATGTTCTTACTCCTACTTTTAAAATTAGTCTTTCCTGTTTACACCATTTTTCTCACTCAATCTCTGTCAAAAATCTTTTAAATTTATCCATGGCACTTCACTTTACTCCTAGACTCTTAAGTTCCACCCCCTCAGTGTGAGCATTGCTTAGGGAACCTTTCGAGTTCCCTCTGAACTTTGACACACTGAGGCTGGTATTTCCACACTGCACATGCTTAAGTCTTGGCAACTATGTCTGGGTGTGAGCATTGCCCGGGAACCCACGAGGACCTTAGAGAACTTTGACACACCCGGACTATGAAAGGCTATGGAAATTCGAAAGGATTGAGGATTGGAAGATTTCGGCCTAAGTGAAGGCTCCCTATAGAAATAACTTCTTATTTTTCTCTTGGTTATGTAATTCATTATTCCTGGCCTGTAATAACTTGTAAACAAATATTCGGCGTTGGATAGTGGAAAATGGGGTGGGATTATGCATAAGTAGTATAATTATGGGTAGAAAACATGCTTATATGATTTACTTTATATGTGTGCAATAGTTATCATGCTTAGGATATGGCTGCCATGTATTAGAAATCATGTTTAGGTCTATTTATTTCAGCATCTCATCACATTCATGTTCACTTAGAGAATCACGTTTAATAACTAGCAAAAGGCTGTTGTAATTAATGCCTCGTTTAGAAATTATGTTCGTAGTTAAAATAACTATAAAATGGTTGTTATAATGACCCTGCCTTTGCATGCTCATAATTGCTATACCTAGAAATCCTGTTTAGGTACAATAATAACATTAATTGTCAATATTTGTATTAGAGATCATGTCACCTTAGGAATTCATTCTCAGCATGATCATATCGTCTATGCTAGAGTCTTATGTTAGAAATACTATCGCGAACATCTAGAAGTCATATGTCAAAAATGTTTTTGTGAACTCAGAAAATATGCATCATTCTACACTCTTGCATGTATTTAGATATCTTGTTTGTAGGACACTCCATCCACATTAGTTTAAAGTCTAAACAGATTCATCCTGTCTATTTCTATTTACTGAGACTAAAACAGGGTAACTGGAGTATTTTAATACGCCTAGGCAAGCCTTAGGTATCAACATTTATTAAAACTGGAAACTGCTTCTGTGCACTGCTTAGCTAATTACAAGTCAAAGTTAATAGTCTAAAAACTGGTAAGACACTTCTTCTAAAATCTCATAAATCAGACTGTCCTGCTACTGTATTCACATGTAGACATCTTGCCTTAGGTTCTAAAATTTGAGACCTCGTTGTGTTTGAGTCGTGCTATTCATGTGCATAAGTTGTGGAGGGAAATATGAGCCTCATATCTGCTTTGTGTGTCCCCCTATATTTGCAGTCCTAAATGTTTTTATGTTGTCTCTTAGAATTTTATCCTTTAAACCTAGGGGTTCAGCCTAGTACTTACCTTGTAGGAATAGTAGTCCTAAACATCATACGGGACTGATAGGACGAGACGGGTAATAGCACGCAATAAGCTTCGTGACCAACATACGCACTTTAAATACTTTCTTGGGGTGGGAAAGGGTAGAATATGGATATGATGACCGGTGCGCTAATGCCACATGTAGCTTTGCCTATCAGGTATCGCATTGATGTGATCCGTACTTACCTAGGACCTTTTTCTCAAATGTCTATTTTTGATCTCTTTCAACTTTTAGTAAAAACTTCAATGCTTGTTTGAAATCCCCTCTTACGTGAGCCTTATTTGTTATCTGCTTACTGTCCGAATTCACGAAAACCATTTGGCCGCGAACCACAGCTGTGGATCCTGAGGGGTTCCTAATACCTTCCCCTTGGGATAACTTTAAGCCCTTACCCAATCTCTGGTAACACAAACTAGTCTTATGAGTTAACTAATCTAGGTGCCGTAACGCACCATAAAAATCGTTCGGTGGCGACTCTTCCTTTTAACCCTTTTTAAACTTCAAAAAAGAGTGGTCCAAAATGTCATAAACCCGATCTCTCCGCTTTAAGAGGGGGAAAAAGGGGGCGCGACAGTAAGGTGGAGGCTAAATCTAAAAAATGCCAGGCATAAGAGACGGAAGTTGGGTAGTTACTTAAAGGAATGAGTTTAACTAAGTGGGAGAGTGGCAGCATAGCATATGAGTTCAGTGGTAAGACAACCGCCTATTTTAAGGAAACGTTTGGAGTGATTTGAGAATTTTAGGGGACGGTGATTAGGTCCTCGAGCGTAAGTTGAAATGTTGGATATTCGGCGAAAGGTTGGATACAACAGAGATGAGTTATCAGGAATGAAGAAGGATGCAATGTGGCAATGATATTGAAGATATTGTCGTGCATTTAGTAGATGTCCATGTGGAGCAGACAGACTGGTAAAGTTGATGAATGGGAACAGGCTTAGGATGGGATATTGATGTTGTAGAGGGTGTGCAATACAACGTTGTTGGAAGGTGTCAGTTGGTGATTTCCAGAGGTGGGTTATCTCCTGTGAGTAGGTTAGCAGTTGTGGGGTTGGCAAGTTTCTGCGATGAATCCTAGTGGTTATTCGGTAAGAGGCAGAATGTGTGAATGGTGCTAGAGAATTTGAGTATTTATGGAATAATAACAAGAGAATTCGGAAGAATTGGACGGATTGGTTGAGCAAGATCATGTTAACAAAGGAGAAAGGATCTCAGCAGGGTCTAGAGTGGTGCAAGGAGTAGCTTCGGGCTAAGTAGGGGGGTCCCACCACCTGCAGTTGGGTTGTAGAATTGTGTTATCATGGGGTTGCGGATTATTGACGTATTGGCAAGTTATTACAGCTAAGGGAAAAGAGTAAACAGGTGATTATGCGCGGGGTTTGATGAATGTGTGCAAATATTAGCCCTGTTGGACCAGGTTTAGGCTTTGGAAGATTCAGAATTTATGCTCAAGGCATAGGCGAGTGGTAAGGGTAGTGACTCAGTCACGTACTTCATTGAAAAGGGTGTTCATGTGCTAGAAGAGCCTTGGAGTTGATTGTATTCAGGGCCAGTCAGAGTGGGTGACTCTGGACGGCTGTCCTAATGAATTCAAAGGCTAAGAATGCGGTGTTAAGGGTTTCAGGCAGCAGTATGATTAAGAATCGAGCTTTTCAGTATAATTTCGGAGAAAGGGGAAAATTGTTGGAGTGTTCTATGATATTTTTCAACGTGCAGAATAGTATTGGGAGAGTGAGAGAAGTAAACTCCGGGGTGTAGAACGAATTTTCAGAAGGGTATGAGACGGTTTGTGGGATTGAGACAACATGGTCTCATGAGTCAAAGTCACTCGAGATGCATAAGGGTTAAGCTTGTTAAGTGTCCAATGGGGTTGCTATTATTCCTGAGGCAATTAAAGATGGTTAAAAGAAGATAGAGTGGTTAGCAATTGTTGAAATGGCGCACTTACGACAGTGATCAGTTCATTTGGTGTGATTGAGTATGTGTATGGTTTGTGCAGATGTGTGTGGGGCTTGTCGGCCGTCATAATAGATTTCATTTGGAAGCATTCAAGTGCTATAGCCTGTTAGGTGTAGGCGAATCCCGAAAGGTTTATGGTGGTTCAGACCACTACTTAAGGATTTGCATGCTGGGTGATTGTGAGAATTCACTTGAGTGTTGTTATTGTTCTCTTTAATTAAGGTAAGTAAAAGGTTTCTATATGATGAAGTGTTTCCCCTATTAGTAGTTTAAGAGTTATGATGGACTTCTTGCGCAATATCATATTGGCATGTTAGGTGCAGTAAACAGCATGTAACTGGGTGTAAGAATCGAGATTTGCGGTTCAGTGTTAACAAGGATGTCATGAGCTCGGATGAGCAAGAAAAAAAAGAAAAAAAAGGGATTTGAAAGTTCAGAGTAAGCTGGTGTTATCTTTAGTGTCACCTGAGATCGATGTTCGGTGAAAGGGGCTTTGTATCCTGGTCATGGGTTCTTGATTGTTTTACAACGTTAGTATGGACGGTGGTGGATGGGCAAACTTGTTCCTTGTGTGGAAGGCCGTGGAAGCATGACCGCGGGAGATTGCATAAGTGTGACTTGTAGTCACCTGATGGATTGAAAAATTTGACCGAGTTTGAGGAAGTGCAATGTTGCTTATTTGAGAATGTATGCCAGGAAGGTGTTCAATTCATCTTTGTTGTGAGTTGTGGGGTGTTTTCCCGGCTATGATGGTGGTTCTTGCGTGTTGTGAGAAGAAGTTGGTTATTATGGATCCAAGAAAGGCTATCAGCCTAGTTCAGTGCGAGCGGAATTGGCTTGAGAGTTGTGAATGGATTCAATGTGGTTGTGGGCTCCATGTGAATCAGGTGTGTTCATTTCAGTATAGCGCTTCTCAAGGAGGGGTGTTGGAATATCAGATGTTGCTCCGTCTTAGCCCAATTCATGTAATATTATGATTGTGCCGTGTGAGTTGTGAAACGGCTTGATAAATTCCTATGTGCTGAGTTTCCGCGTAGTGATGATGTATGTGAGCATGAGAGATCTTAAGATTCCGAGTATATATATATCGCACCTCAGTTGTGCTTAGGTTTTGTGGCATATGATTCTATCAGTCTCCCCAGGATGGTATTATGCACTTAGAGTGCTTGCGACCAGTATTCAGTAAGTTGTAATAGTGAGAAATTCAGCTCCGTGTATATCTCCTTGTGTGAATTTTATGATGGGGCTGGGTGGCACGCGACCACGAGTATGTTATTTGGATCAGGGTGCACGACGCAACATTGTGATATTGATAATAGTTCCCTATATATGTTTTCCTGTGTTATACTTCCTGTATTCTGAGGAAAGTTCATATTAGTGGTGTGAGTCAAGTAGTGCCTTCCTGAGTCATTTCCTTAAGAATCATGTTCGAGTTGTGACCTATTGGCGCATTGTGGCATCGTGTGAGACTGATGGTCATGTTTGGGAGTGATTTGTTGACTGAGCAATTCATACTGGGTGAGACAAGATTTATGGATCAGGGATCGGTGCAATAAGATTATGTGAAATACATTAAAAGACAGTTACCCTTATTGGGTTGTAAGGAGATGATGGTCGTAGTCAAGAGGAAGGATTCAATGTTTGGTTAACTTTGCAATTGGTTAGAAATTTCTATACATCTCCTCTGTTGTGGTGGTATCGCCAACATGATAGCAAGATGTATATATATATCATAAGGTGCATTGAGAGCATCATATTCGTGGGAATTTTGGCTATTAAGGTTTAGGGAGTGTCATATTGGTTAAATGATGAATTATGCAGTGCATGGTGCTAGTTCAGCAAAGGTATGCAGTCATGTTCTGATATATCGTGTGGTAGTTGATACGGTGTTCATATATTAGAAACAGGCCTGGTAGAGAATTTCAGTTATCGGAACTGGGTTCTGAGCTTATTGTATGGATAGGAAAGGGTATCTTCAGATTTGATCATGCTAATGTGCTCAACTGGGTTGTGGTAGCACATGCAGGTACACGAGGTGTTAAATAGTGATTTCAGCATATTGTGGAAGTCAGCATTTTGGAGAAATTTCCTAAGTTTGGCTTGAAGAGCATTTCAGTGATGTTGATGTCCGTTTGGGATTCCAAGCCTTGGAATAGCTCAGTATGGTGATTCTGGAGTTGGGAGCGCGATCAGAAGTGAATTCGGATGTCCGTAGGTTATTTTGAAGTCATTTGGCTAAAGATAGAAATTTAAAAGTTATTGAGAAATCCGACCGGAAGTGAAAATTTTGATACCGGGGTCGGAATGTGATTCCGGAAGTTAGAGTAGGTCCATAATGGCGAATATGACTTTCATGCAAAATTTGGGGTCAATCAGACGTGATTTGATAGGTTTCAGCATCGAATGTGGAAGTTTGAAATTTCAAAGTTCATAAAGTTTGAGTTTGAGTGTGATTCATGATTTCAGCGTTGTTTGATGCGATTTGAGGCCTCGAGAAAGTCCGGGGGATGTTATGGGACTAAGCGTGTGATTGGACGGGGTCCCGGGCGCCTCGGGTGTGTTCCGGGGTGGTTTCGAGTAATTTTTGAGTAATTTGCTGCTGCTGTTTGCGGTGCATCTGGTGTGAAATGCGATCGCGTCCCTTGTTGTGCGATCGCGAAGAAGGAAAATTGAAGGTTGGAGTTTTGGTCTGTGCGATCGCAAGAAGGTGTGTGCGATCGCACAGTGCACCTGGGGGCTGCTAGGTTGGCCTGTGCGAACGCAAGGGGGAAGCGACGATCGCGGAGAAGGAAATTTGGAGGGAGCTAGGAATGGCTTGTGCGATCGCATGGATGAGAGTGCGATCGCGTAGAGCAAATCATGGGAGGTAGCAGGTTGGCTTGTGCGATTGCGGTTGAATAAGTGCGATCGCATAGAAGGTTTGTCTGGGCAGTGAAGTATTTTATACGACATTTTGGCCATTTCTTCATTCTTTCACTTGGTGTGGGTGATTTTTTGAGAGCTTCAAGAGGGGAATTTCTTCATCTATGTCAAGGTAAGTTGTTCCTACTCACTCCAAGTTAAATACAAGGTTTATGCATGGATTTGAACATGAAAACTTGTGGAAAATTGGGAACTTTGAAGAAAACCTAGAAATTGGTATATTGGATTTTTACCACGAATTTGAAAATGAAATTAAGGGTAAATTGTATATTTGAGTTAGTAAGACTATAAGTAGGGTATTGTGCATCAATTGGAGTCGTCAGGAGGGCTTGGAAGCCGGTTATGAAGTTTCGGAGCGAGGTAAGTCTCCTTTCTAACTTTGTGAGGGGGAATTGTCCCCATAGGTGAACTAAATGAATACATGCTATTAATTGCGGGGGCTACGTACGCACGAGGTGATGGGAGTCCGTGCGTAGCTACTAATATGCTTATGTCCGGGTAGTCTAGGACCCACTAGCATGCCTTACTTGTTGTACTTGTGATCTTGCCAGTAATATTAGACCGTTAATATGATCGAAATAGTAATTGAATACCTAAGAAGGTTAGAGTTCGTTTTTCTTAGTCATTTAGAAAGAGAATTTATTCTTCCTTGCGTAATTGTGTTCCAGACGGATTTGTAATATTTGAAAACCTCATCAAACATGGAAAATAAATTTCCAGAAATGATTTAAATACTATCTTCATGTTCACCTAAAGAGAATTTTATCATTTTCTTGAGAAGCTGTTTTTCTGATACAAATGAAGATTTATTATCTGAATACATGTACATATGAGCACCTGAGTCACAGGTATGATTCGTGAGCAGGATATCCTTATTATTATTATGTTGACCGCGTCGCATGATCGATTCGCGAGCGGGAAAAATAGATGCATCTATTGTTCGAGTCGTTCGACCCTCGACAATGCACAACTTATTACCGTTGGTCTGCACCGTTCGACCCTCGGCATTTTCTTGCGCATGATAAATGCTGCGTATTTCCTGTGATTTATACATGTTTATTGGCCTAAGGAGTTTTGAGTTGCCAGCTAAAATGAAGAAGAATTGATGTGTTAAATATGAAATAAGTTGATATTTCTTATCCCTGATTATTACTTAATTGCCTATGATACTCATGCTTAGCACGTCACTTGATTATATTTAACCGACTTACACCAAGTGTCTAATTCGACCTCTCGTCACTACCTCTATGAGGTTAGGCGTGATACTTACCGAGTACACATTGTTTTCGTACTCATGCTACACTTGATGTGCATTTTTATTGCACATGTACATTCATAGCGATGAGGCTGGTTTGGAGACTTAAGCGAGCTGCATCATCCGGAGGCGATCTGCAGCTGACAGAGTATCCCTCCTATTGTATTACTTTCATTTTTTTAGTCCCTTGTCCAAATTTGTATTTCGGACAAGCTTTGTAGTATTTGTAAAATTCTTAGAATTTGCTCATGTACTTGTGTCACCGGGTTCTGGGATGCGTTTGGGATTTAATTCAATAAACTGGATTGCTTATCTGTCGTATTTATTTAACGAAGATATTTTCATTTGTTATGCAATGGAATGAAAGGTAACAAATTGAAAAAAAATTAAAACAAGAATTAAACTCAACTATTAAATGATTGTCTTGCCTGACAGTGGTGTCCGACACCATCACGACCTTAATAGATTTTGGGTCGTGACATGTCCGCATAGGTGAACTAATCAATTAGGTGCTATTATTTTTGTGGGCTACGTACGCACGAGGTGACGGGACTCCGTGCGTAACTACTAATATGCTATGTCTGGGTAGTCTAGGACCCACTAGCATACTTTACTTGTTGTACTTGTGACCTTGTCAATAAAATATCATGTGATGCTGACAATTAGTAATTAAACCTCTAAGAAGGATAAAGTCTACTTTTCTTAATCATCTAGAAGGAGAATTGATTCTTCCTTGGATAATTGTGTTACAGGTAAATCTATAACATTTGAAACCCTGTCGAAATTTGAAAGTAAATTGCCATAAAGGCTTTAAATACTATTTTCATGTTCATTAAAAGGAGTTCGATCACTTTATTGAATATCCAATTTTCTTGATAAAAATGTGGCTTATTTGTGTGAATATGTGTAACTATGGGTGCCTGAGTCGCATGTATCATGCGCGAGCAGGATGGCCTTGTTATTTATGTATAACTCCGTCACATGATCGATTTGCGAGCGGGGCAGATACATGCATCTATGGTTCGGGCCGTTCGACCCTCGAAAGTGCACATTTTATTATTGTTGGTTCGGGCCGTTCGACCCTCGGCATTTATGCGCATGATAATTGCTGCGTATTTTCTGTAATTACTACCTGTTTATTGTTCTATGAAGTTTTAAATTTGCCAACTGAAATGACAAAGATTTTGAAGCGGTAAATGTGAAGGAAGTTGACATTTCTTATCCCTGATTTTATTAAATTGCCTATGATATTCACTCTTAGTGCCTCACTTGATTATACTAAATTGACTTCTAGCAAGTGTCTAATTCGACCTCTCGTTAATACCTCTCTAAGGTTAGGCGGGATACTTACTGAGTACACGCTGTTTTCGTACTCATGCTACACTTGTTGTGCATTTTTATTGCACAGGTGCCTTCACAGCAATATGGCTGACTTGGAGACTTAGACGAGCTGCATCACCCGGAGACAACTCGCAGTCGACAGAGTCTTCCTCTATGTATTGTACTTTAATTTTTAAATTCCTTGTCCAACTTGTATTTTTGACAAAGGATCGTAGTATCTGTATAAATTCTTAGAATTTTCTCATGCACTTGTGACACCGGGTTCTGGGATGTATTTTATTAAAATGGAATACTAAGCTATCACATTTTCTTAGCGGATTTGATTCACTTATTATGTAATAAAGTGTAAGGTAATGATTTCAAAAATGCTAAAACATGAAATTTAACTTAACCATTTAATGATTGGCTTGCCTGATAGTGGCGTCCGGCGCCATCACGACATTATGGATTTTGGGTCGTGACAACTTGGTATCAGAGCACTAGGTTCCCTTAGGTTTCACGAGTCATGAGAAAGTCTAGTAGAGTCTTGCGGATCGGTACGAAGACGTCTGTACTTATGTTCGAGAGGCTACAGGGTTGTTAGGAGTACTTCCCTTCTTGATTCCTTATCGTGCGATTTGATTCCTTTAAGGCTTATGTCTATGTTTCTTCCTACTCAATCTTATACGTCATGAAGCGCTTGCTATGAATCAAGGATTTGAGGAATTGAAATGGTGCTACGGAGAGGGTGCGAGATGGTTTCCATGTGTAGTTGGTTGGGGCTATTGTTGTGGCCCTGCAGAAGGATATTGTGTTATTTCAGCTCAATAGCTGTGTTTCTGAGAGCTTTGCGGCTACGCTCAGGTCGTTATGATTCTTATGATTGGTCACCGCACGATATTGGCATAGTGATGGGAAGTTTGCCCATATGTCGGGGTAGTGAATGACTTGAAAAGGGGGTCTTCTCAAAGCATGATTTTGAGATTTCAGCATTTTGGTTCAGGCGGAGGAAAGGCAATTGAACTATAAATCGTTTGCTTTTGGAATGATAAAGTAGTAAGACTTGGTGTTTTCAAGTGAGGTGGAATATTCACCAGTGATGTGATATCGTCGTCATCGATCGAATGGAATGCGTTAAGTTTGTCGGTGCTATGGTTTCTTCGGTTACATGGGGTCAAAGTATTATGAAGAAGTATTGAAGAAGCGGTTGTCACAGACCGTGAGGTGCGGTGGTTTAGTACTGAATAAGTATTGATAATGAAGGCAACTCGAGAAAAATGATCTTCGGAGAGTTTGACCAAAGTGGGAGAGCGGCAGCATAGTGGTGAATTAGAAGATATTGTAGCGCATTTAGTAGATGTCCATGAGGAGCGGACGGAATGGTAAAGTTGGTGAATGAGAACGGGCTTAGGATGGGGTATTGATGTTGTAGAGCGTGTGCAGTACAACGTCGTTGCAAGGTGTCAGTTGGTGATTTCCACAGGTGGGTTATCTCATGTGAGTAGGTTTGCGGTTGTGTGGTTGGCATGTTTCTGGGAGGAATTCTAGTGGCTATTCGGTGGGAGGCCGAATATATGAGTGATGCTAGAGAATTTGAGTATTCATGGAGTGCTAACAGGAGAATTTAGAAAAATTTGACGGGTTGGTTGAGCGAAGTCATGCCAGCAATGAAGAAAGAATTTCAGTGGGTTCCAGAGTGGTTCAAGGAGTAGCTTCAGGCTAAGTGGGAGAGTCCCACCACCTGCAATTGGGTTGCAGGAGTGTCTTCTCATGGGGGTTGCAGATTGTCGGCATATTTTCAAGTTATTACAGCTAAGTAATAAAGTGGTAATTGAGCACGAGATTGAATAAATATGTGCAAATGTTTGTCCTATTGGACCAGGGTTAGGTTTTGGGAGATTCAGAATTTATGCTAAAGGCATAGGCGAGTTGTACGGGTAGTGAATTAGTCACGTGCTTCATAGAGAAGGTGTGCATGTGCTAAAAGAGCCTTGGAGCTGATTGTATTCGGGGCCGGTCAGAGTGGGTGACTCTTGATAGAGGTCCTAATGAATTCGAAGGCTAAGAATGCGGTGTTTAAGGGTTTCAGGCAGCAGTATGATTAAGAATCGAGCTTTTGCAGCATAATTGTTGAGAAAGGAAAAATGGTTAGGGTGTTCTATGTTATTTTTAGTGTGCAAGATAGTATCGGAGGAAGGAGAGGAAATGAACTCCAGATTTAGAGAAAGAGTATTAGGAGGGGTATATCAGTTGGAGTTGTGAATGCACACAAGAAGGGTATGATACGGTTGTGGGATTGAGACAGTGTGGTCTCATGACTCAAGGACACTCGGGATGAGCGAGGGTTGAGTTTGTTATGAGTTGAATGGGGTGACTATTATTTCTGAGGAAATTAAGGTTAATTAGAAAAAAGATAGATTGGTTAGCCATGGTTGAAATGGCACATGTACGGCAGGGATCAGTTTCATCAGTGGGATTAAATTATGCATGTGGTTTGTGACGGTGTGTACGAGGCTTTTCGGCCGCCGTAATAGATCATAATTGGAAGCATTAAAGTATTACGTCTTGTCAGATGTAGGTGGATCCCGGAAGGATCATGGGGGTATAGACTATTCCTTGAGAATTTGCCTGTTTTGTGATTATGAGAATTCACTTGCGTATTGTTACGGTTCTCTTGAATTAAGGTAAGTAAAAGGTTTCTATATGATAAATTGTTCACCCTATTAGTGGTTCAGGAGTTATGATGGAATTCTTGCACCATCTCATATTGGCATGTTAGGTGCGGCAACCAGTATGTAATTGGGAGTGAGAATCGAGATTGCAGTTCGGTGTTAACAAGGATGTCATGAGCTCGGACGAGCAAGGGAACTGGTGTTGTCTTCAGTGTCACTTGAGATCGATGTTTGGTGAAAGAGGATTTTCACCCTGGTTATGGGTTCTTGATTTGTTTTACAACGTTAGTGTGGTCGGTGGTGTAGATGTGCAGACTTGTTACCTTATGTGGAAGTCGTGGGAGCGTGACCACGGGAAGATTGTATAAGTGTGACTTGTAGTCACCTGATTGATTGAAGATTCATACCAAGTATAAGGAAGTGTAATATTGCTTATTTGAGAATTTATGTCTAGAAGGCGTCCAGTTCATCTTTGTTGTGGATTGTGGGGTGTTGTCCCGGCTTTGATGGTGGTTCTTGCGTGTTATGAGGAGATATGGGTTATTATGGACCCAGCTAAGGCTATCAACCTAGTTCACTGCGAGAAGAATCGGCTTGAAGTGTGTGAATGTATTTAAACAAGATTATGGGCTTCGTGCAAGTCAGATGTGTTCATTTCAGTATAGCGCTCCTCAAGGAGGGGTGTTGGAATATCAGATGTTGTTCCGTCTTCGTCAAATTCATGCAATATTATTATTGTGCCGTGTGAGTTGTGAAACAACTTGATAATTTCTTATGTGTTGAGATTCTGCGTAGTGATTGTCACACCTCCTTTTTCTCGAATGGGGTGGGATAAGAGAGTTTTTCCAATTTAAGTGACATAATCGAATTTGGGATTTTTTTTTTAGAGTCGCCACTTGGGATAATATATGGTGTCCCAAGTCACCTGTTTATTTTAAATCCCAAATCAAGAAAATTTGACTCCATAAAAGTCTGCGAACCAGAAGACCGGATAAGGAATTCTGTTAACCCGGGAAAAGGTGTTAGGCACTCCCGAATTCCGTGGTTCTAGCACGGTCGCTTAATGATTCATACTTGGCTTATTTGATCTAATTACTCATTTTAGGACCTATGTGTATTTATCTTTTACCGCTTTTAATTACTTGATTTATTTAAAGGATTACCTTAATGCGAGTTACGTATACGTATACCCGTTTAGTTTGGTGTGTCAAGAATCGTGTCACGCGTACGTGTACACAACTCACAACATTTAGTTTATTTAAGAAAATGTTTGGCCAAAATCGCACGAACGCGTAATTTGATTTATTTTTAAAATCAACGCTTAAACTATGTTACGCGAACGTGTACACAATTAGTTACACTTTATTAATTATTTAAGAAAAGCGTGGCTAAAGTCGAGCGAACGCGTACCTTGATTTATTTTGAAAAATCTTAATTATGTCACGCGAACATGTACACAATCATGATGACAGATTAAGTTGCCTAACGCATTCTAGCGATTGAACACAAAAGAATATAAACCGTGGAAAATTTCTGATGCTCAAGCTTCTTTTCATTTTCGATTCTCAATTCCATAGCCTAACACTTGTTTTAAAAATTAATCTAATTAGTTAATGGATTAAATTCCTACACAAGCAAAAGTTAGTCTTGAAGCATCAAACATCTTCTTCTTAATGTCGTAATAACAGTAATACTATATGTATCATAACTATTAAACTCATTCAAACACACATTAAACTAAACAAGACTAAGTGAAATAAAGAGATACTAAGACATTCTCAAAATAGAGGAGTGAAGCGAGAACTCATTCAATAGCACAGAACGACAAAAAAAAAATTAGCAAGAAAAACAATATCACATTAGGCATAAAACATGTAGAAGAAATTTGAGAAATAGACCTCAAAACAAAGCAACTTTGAATCTAAAAATGCTTAACACCGGACAATTTGGGCAACGAAAAAACTCGACGGAACTGCGAATCTGCCTGGAAAACTCGAACAGACAACCTAGAATGGTCTTGGAACTCGCCAGAAAATTCGGATTGAACCAAAACAAATGAAATCAACGCACAAAGTACAAAGCTGATGTGCGTTTTTTCTCTCTTCTTTGCAAAATTTCTTTTCAAACAAATAAAATGATTTAATGTGTATGGTTACTTTTTTGACAGAAAGAGATGATTTGGTTTTCTTTTGGGATTCTGCCGTTTTTCTCTTCTTATGAATTTTTTTTCTTTCAATTGCTCTTAGTATTTATATAGAAATCCTATATCCCTAACTAAATGTTCATGGAGATGAAGAGTGAGGATGTGAGGAAGATCATGGGTGTGTGATGTGGGGGATAGGTGAGAGGTGGGGGTAAGGCATGAGTGAAGTGGGGAAATGGGGAAGTTGGGTATTTTTATTTTTTTATTTTTTATATCCTCTTTTTTATATAGTATTATATATATATACTAACCAACTTACTTTTAGACTTAAAAAGAAACTATATAAATAGAAAAAAAACTCACTATTTACACTAAAGTTTAAATTATGCTAAAAAAATACTACTATAACTTAAATTTAAATTAGAAGAAACCCAGTTTTATATATATATATATATAAATTTTCTTCTATTTAAACATAGGAACAAAATATATATTCTTTTTTTTTGTAGTTTTTAATTTTCTTAAACAAAACCTATTAAGAGTAAGATAAAAATTTAAAATATTAAGATTAGACCTAAAAGAAGTATTTACACCAAAAATAGTATAGAATTTGGGTGTGGTAAAAAATTAGTTGTTCACAGTGATGATGTTATGTGAGCAGGATGACTCTTGAGATTCAGATTATATATCGCACCTCAGTTGTTCTTGAGTTTTGTATCATATGGCTCTATCAGTATCCCTAGGATGGTATTATGCACTTAGTGTGCTTGTGACCGATATTCAGTAATTTGTAATAATGAGCATATTCAGCTCCGTGTATATCTCTTTATGTGAATTTATGATAGGACCAGGTGGCACGCCGCCACGGGTATGTTATTTGGATCGGGTTGCACGCCGCAACAGTGTGATGTTGAATACGGTTCCCTATAATTATCTTTCTTTTGTTTTACCTTCTATCTTTTGAGGAAAGTTCATATTAGTTGTGTGAGTCGAGTAGTCCCTTCCTGAGTCATTTCCTTATGTATCATGTTTGAGTTGTGGCCTATTAGCACATTGTGGCATCGTGTGAGACTGATGGCCATGTCTGGGAGTGATTTGTTGACTGAGCAGTTCATACTGGGTGTGATGAGATTTATGAATCAGGGATCGGTGCGATAAGGATATGTGGAGTATATTACAGGACAATTACCATTATTTGGTTCGTAATGAGATGATAATTTTAGCTAAGGGGAAAGATTCAATGTTTGGTTAACTCTGCAATTGGTCATAAATTTCTACACGTCTCCTCCGTTATGGTGGTATCGCCAGCCTCATAGAAGGATGTGTATATATATATATATATCATAAGGTGCATCAGGAGCATCACATTCGTGGAATTTTGGGCTATTAAGTTTCAGGGAATGTCATTGTGGTTGGATGATGAAATATGCGGTGTATGGTGCTAAATTCAGCAAAGTTATCCAGTCATGTTTTGGTACCTTATGTGGCAGTTGATATGGTGTTTACATATTAGAAACAGGCCTGGCAGAGAAATTTCAAGTGTTGGAACTGGGTTCTGAGCTTATTGCATGGATAAAAGAAGATATCTTCGGATTTGATCAAGCTAATGTGCTCAACTAGATTGTGGTAGTGCAGGCTGGTGCACGAGGTGTTAAACAGTGATTTCAGATAACTCCAGTGCAGTTCTTAACACGTTCGAGGACGAACGTATGTTTAAGTGTGAGAGAATGTAACTACCCGACCAATCGTTTTGAGCTCTAGCGCGTTGTTCAGCAGTTTGAGGTCATGGACTGCTTCGTTTCAGGTACTACGACTCGTAGGCATGGTCGCAATTGAATTTCGGGATGGTCAGAGTCAATTTGGAAGGAAAATTCTCATTTAAGAAGTCTTAAGTTGGAAGAAAGGATTAAGATTGGGTTTTTGAGTAAACGACTTCCGAGTCAGGATTTGAAGGTTCCAGCAGGTTCATATGATAATTTCGGACTTGGGCGTATGTTCGGATTGGGATTTGGATAACCCAGGAGTGTTTCGGCGAATATCGCGGAAGTCAGCATTTTAGAAGGAATTTCATAAGTCTGGGTTAAAAGATATTTCAATGATATAGATGTCCGTTTGGGATTCTGAGTCTGAGAATAGCTCTGTGGGGTAATTCTAGAGTTTTGGGCGCGATCGGAAGTGAATTCAGATGTCCGTAGGTTATTTTGGAGTCATTTGGCTAAAGATAGAAATTTGAAGGTTTTTAAGAAAACCGACAGGAATTCAAAATTTTGATATCGGGGTCGGAACGTGATTCCGAAAGTTGGAGCATGTCCGTAATGTCGAATATGACTTGCGTGCAAAATTTGGGGTCAATAAGACTTGATTTGATGGGTTTCGGCATCGGATGTAGAAGTTGAAAATTTCAAAGTTCATAAAGCTTGAATTGGAGTGCGATTCGTTGTTTCTATGTTATTTGACGTGATTTGAGGCCTCGAGAAAGTCCGCATTATATTTTGGAACAGGTTCGTGTAATTGGACGGGGTCCCGAGGGCCTCGGGTGGTTAACGGATCAAATTTGAAGTTTGAAGAGGAGCTGAATTGCTGGTGTCTTGTGTGACCGCACCTGTGAGGATTTGTCCGCATGTGCGGACTGAAGGAGCGACATTGGCGCCGCAGGTGCGAGGTTTGAATGGCTTGAATTGGAGCGCAGGTGCGATGTAATTTTTGCACCAGCGAAGGCGCAGATGCGGACAATAAGGTGCAGGTGCGGATCCGGGTGGAGGAGAAGGAAGTCGCAGGTGCGGGATATCAGGCGCACCTACGGGAGCGCAGGTGCGAAATGTGGGCCACAGGTGCGGAAAAGGGGCCTTGGCAGATTGTTTAAAAACGGGAAATTTGGCAATTTCCTTCATTTCTTCCATTTGGTGTGGCGATTTTAAGGAGCTTCAAGGGGATATTTTCTTCAAGGATCACAAGGTAAGTAGTTCCAACTCATTTCAAGTAAAATACACGGTCTAGGTTCGGATTTAAGCGTAACAAATTGTGAAAATTATGGATTTGGAAGAAAACCTAGAATTTAGTATTTTGGATTTTTACCATGAAATTGAGCATGGAAATTAGAGTAAATTGCATATTTGAGCTAGTAAGAGTATGGGTAGAGTTTATCTTCGAGAAATTTTGTAATCCGGGCACGTGGGCCCGAGGGCATTTTGGTCAATTCCTTGAGCGGAGTTAGGGATTTATATAATTTAAATTGTTACGAGAATAAGAGTTAATTTTCATTAATTTGCCCATTATTTGGTAGTTTTGGGGCGTTGAGCATCCATTGGAGTCGTCGGAAGGGCTTGAAAGCCGGTTATGGAGTTTCGGAGCGAAGTAAGTCTCCTTTCTAACTTTGTGAGGGGGAATTGTACCCATAGGTGAACTAATTAATTATGTGCTATTATTTGCGGGGGCTACGTACGCACTAGGTGACGGGAGTCTGTGGTAGCTACTAATATGCTATGTGCGGGTAGTCTAGGAGCCACTACCATGCTTTACTTGTTGTACTTGTGACCTTGTCAATAAAATATGATGTGATGGTGAAAATTAGTAATTAAATCTCTAAGAATGATAGAGTCTACTTTTCTTAATCATCTAGATGGAGAATTGATTCTTCCTTGGATAATTGTGTTACGGGTAAATCTATAACGTTTGAAACCCTGTCGAAATTGGCAAGTAAATCCCCTAAAAGGCTTTAAATACTATTTTCATGTTCATGAAAAGGAGAATTCTATCACTTCATTGAATAGCCAATTTTTTCTGATAAAAATGTGGCTTATTTGTGTGAATATGTGTAACTATGGGTGCCTAAGTTGCATGTATGATTCACGAGTAGGATGACCTTGTTATTTATGTATAACCGCGTCGCATGATCGATTCGCGAGCGGGGCAGATAGATGCATCTATGGTTCGGGTCGTTCGACCCTCGACATTGCACATTTTATTATTATTGGTTCGGGCCGTTCGACCCTCGGCATTTCTACGCATGATAATTGCTGCATATTTTCTGTAATTACTACATGTTTATTGGCCTATGAAGTTTTAAATTTTCCAACTGAGATGACGAAGATTTAAAAGTGGTAAATGTGAAGGACGTTGATATTGCTTATCCCTGATTTTATTAAATTGCCTATGATATTCCCGCTTAGTGCCTCACTTGGTTATACTAAATTGACTTCTAGCAAGTGTCTAATTCGACCTCTCCTCACTACCTCTCTGAGGTTAGGCGGGATACTTACTTTTATTAAATTGCCTATGATATTCCCGCTTAGTGCCTCACTTGGTTATACTAAATTGACTTCTAGCAAGTGTCTAATTCGACCTCTCCTCACTACCTCTCTGAGGTTAGGCGGGATACTTACTTTTATTAAATTGCCTATGATATTCCTCACTTGTTGTGCATTTTTATTGCACAAGTACCTTCACAGCAATATGGCTGACTTGTAGACTTAGACGAGTTGCATCACCCGGAGACGACCCGCAGTCGACAGAGTCTTCCTCTATGTATTGTACTTTCATTTTTAAATTCCTTGTCCAACTTGTATTTCGGAAAAAGCATCGTAGTATTTATATAAATTCTTAGAATTTGCTCATGCACTTGTGACACCGGGTTCTAAAATGTATTTTATTAAAATGGAATACTAAACTATCGTATTTGCTTAGCGGATTTGATTCAGTTATTATGTAATAAAGTGAAAGGTAATGATTTCAAAAATGCTAAAACATGAAATTTAACTTAACCATTTAATGATTGGCGTCCGGCGCCATCACGACCTTATGGATTTTGGGTCGTGACACCTATCATTACATATTAAATTGCCTATGATATTCATGCTTAGTGTCACACTTTATTATACTAAATTGACCTCTATCAAGTGTCAAATTCGACCTTTCGTCATAACCTCTTCGAGGTTAGGCGGGATACTTACTGAGTACACGTTATTTTCGTACTCATGCTATACTTGATGTGCATTTTTATTACACATGTACATTTACAGCTAGTGGCCCTTATTGACACAGTGATGTGGCTGACTTGGAGACTAGACGAGCTGCACCATCCGGAGACGACCCCCAGCCGGTAGAATCTCCCTCAGATGTATTGTATTTTATTTTAAATTCCTTGTTCAGTTTGTATTCCGAAAAAGTATTGTAGTACATGTAAAGTTCTTAGATATTTTTTCATGCACTTGTGACACGGGGTTCTGGGATGTGTTTGGGATATGTTTTACTAAAATGGATTGTTAAACTATCGTATCTACTCCGCATACTTTTATCGATTACTATTATGTAATTAAATGAAAAGTAACGATTTCCAAATACTAAAACAGGAATTTAATTCAACTATTTAAATGATTGGCTTGCCTGACAGTGGTGTCCGGCGCCATCACGACCTTAGGGATTTTGGGTCGTGAAAATATGGTATCAGAGCACTAGGTTCCCTTAGGTTTGTGGAGTCATGAGCAAGTCTAGTAGAGTTATGCAGATCAGTACGGAGACGTCTGTACTTATCTTTGAGAGGCTATATGGCTGTTAGGAGTACTTCTCTTCTTGATTCCTCATCGTGCGATTTGATTACCTTTAAGGCTTATGCCTACGTTCCTTCTTACTCAATCTTACACGTTCTTGAAGCGCTTGCTATGAATCAGTAATTTGGGGAATGGTAATGGTACTACATATATGGTGCGTGATGTTTTTCCATGCGTAGTTGGTTGGGGATATTGTCGTCGCTCTGCCGAAGGATAATATGTTATTTCAGCTCAGTAACTGTGTTTTTGAGGGCTTTGAGGCTATGCTCAGGTTGTTATGATGCTTATGATTTGCCACCGCACGGTATTGACGCGGTGATAGGAAGCTTGCCCATGTGTTGGGACAATGAATGACTTGAAAGGAGATCTTCTCAGATGGTGATTCTGAGATTTCAGTATTTAATTTCTGGCGGGGGAAAGGCAATTGAACTATGAATATTCAAATTGGGTTGAAGGAGTAATAAGACTTGGTGTTTCAAGCAAGGTGGAATTTTAATCTGTGATGTGGTATCATTGTCCTTGATCGAATAGAATGTGTTAAGTTCGCCAGTGCTATAGTTTCTTCGGTTGAATTTGGTCAGAATATTGTGAAGTAGTATTGATGAAGCGACTGTCAAAGATCGCGGTGTGCGGTGGTTCAGGATTGAATAGGTATTTCTAATGTTGATGGCTCGAGAAGGGGATCTTTGGAAGGGGTTGAAGTTAGTGGAAATCTATCAGGTCAAGTGCTACAAAGATAGATATTGGCTTAAGGCAACGGCTGGGCAGCAAGGGATGAGGAAGGACACGTGGGAAGTGTCAGGTGATGGTTAAATTTCTAGAAGGCTAGGTGTAAGAAGCAGAGTCGAGTAGTTTCTTAAAGGAGTGAGTTCGACCAAGTGGGAGAAGGGCAACGTAGCATATGAGTTCTGTGGTAAGATAAATGCTCATCTTGAGGAGAAGTTTGGATTGATTTTAGAATTTTAATGGACGGTGATTGGGTTTACGGGCTTAAATTGAAATGGTCGTTATTACGGCGGAAGATTGGATGCAACGAAGAAGGGGGTTGTTTTACTTGAAGAAGGATGCAATATAGCGGTGAATTGGAAGATCCTATCGCGCATTTAGTTGATGTCCATAAGAAGTAAACGGACTAGTGCAGTTGGTGAATAGGTACGGGCTGAGGATGGAATATTGAGGTCGTAGTAATTGTTCCCCGTGCAGCAACGTAGAAGGATGTTGGCATGTAATTTCCACAGGTGGGTTATCTCCTGTGAGCAGGTTAGCGGTCGTGTGGTTGACAAGTTTCTGTGAGGAATTCTAGTGGATATTTAGTAAGAGGCCGAATACGTGAATGATGCTAGAGAATTTGAATATTCATGGAATGCTAACAAGAGAATTTAGAAGAAATTGACGGATTGGTTGATCAAGATCATGTCAGCAAAGAAGAAAGGATTTCAGTGGGGTCTAGAGTGGTGCAAAGAGTAGCTTTAGGCTAAGTGGGAGAGTCCCACATCCTGCAATTGGGTTGCAGGATTTTCTTCTCATGGGGTTGCGGATTATCGGCGTATTGGCAAGTTATTAAAGCTAAGGGGAAAGGAGTAAAATGGTAATTGCGCATGGGATGTGATAAATGTTTGCAAAAGTTTTCCCTATTGGACCAGGGTTAGGCTTTGGAAGATTCAGATTTATGCTTAAGGCATAGGAGACTTGTAAGGGTAGTGACTCAGTCACGTGCTTCATTGAGAGGGTGTTCGTGTGCTAGAAGAGCCTTGGAGTTGATTGTATTTGGGGCCAAGTCAGAGTGGGTGACTCTCAATAGTGGTCCTAATGAATTCGAAAGTTAAAAATGCGGTGCTTAAGGGTTTCATGTCCGTAATATGGCTAAGGATCGGGCCTTCCAACATATTGTGATAGGAGGCCCGGAATGTTCCATGATGTTTTTGGCTTGCAGTATAGTATTGGGGGAATGAGAGAAATAAACCCCAGATTTAGTGAAATATTATCATGATGGGTATAGTCAAAGATGTGAATGCGCACAAGGAGGATATGAGACGGTTTGTGTTATTGAGACAGCATGGTCTCGTGGACCAAGGCCACTCGGGATGAGTGAGGATTGAGCCTGTTATGTGTTGAATGGAGTTATTATTATTTCTGAGGCCATTAAGGATAATTAAAAGAAGATAGACTGGTTAGCCATGGTTGAAATGGAACATGTACGGCAGTGATTAGTTCCTTCAGTGTGATTAAGTTAGGCATGTTGTTTGTGTCGATGTGTGAGAGGGTTGTCGGCCGCCGTAATAGATTTTATTTGGAAGCATTCAAGTATTATGGCTTGTCAGGTGTAGGCGGATCCCGAAAGGAGTATGGTGGTATAGACTATTCCTTGAGGATTCGCCTATTTTGTGATTGTGAGAATTCACTCGTGTGTTGTTATGGTTCTCTTGAATTGAGGTAAGTAAAAGGTTTTCATATGATGAAGTGTTCACTCTATTAGTTGTTTAGGAGTTATGATGGAATTCTTGTGCTATTTCACATTGGCATGTCAGGCGTAGTAAGAAGTATGGAATTGGAAGTAAGGATCAAAATTGTTGTTCGGTGTTAACAAGGATGTCATGAGCTCGGATGAGCAAGAAAAAGAGACTTGAATGTTTAGAGTAAGTTGGTGTTGTCTTCAGTGTCACCTGAGATTAATGTTTGGTGAAAGAGGCTTTGTATCCTGGTTAAGGGTTCTTGATTCATTTTACAGCGTTAGTGTGGTCGGTGGTATGGATGTGCAGACTAGTCACCTTGTGTGGAAGCACGTGGGAGCATGACCACGGGAAGATCGTATGAGTGTGACATGTATTCACTTAATGGATTGAAGATTTGGACTGAGTATAAAGAAGTGTAATATTGCTTATTTGAGAATTTATGCCTTGAAGGCGTTCGGTTCATTTGGTTGTGGATTGTGGGGTGTTTGTCTCGGCTATGATGGTTGTTCTTGCGTATTATGAGAGGAAATGGGTTAATATGAACCCAGGTAAGTCTATTAGCCTAGTTCAGTGCGAGCAGAATCGTCTTGAGGGTTGTGAATGGATTCAAATATGGTTGTGGGCTCCATGTGAGTCAGGTGTGTTCATTTCAGTATGGCGCTTCTCAAGGAGGGGTGTTGGAATATCAGATGTTGTTCCACCTTCGTCCAATTCATGTAATGTTATGTTATGTCGTGTGAGTTGTGAAATGGCTTGATAATTTTCTATGTGTCGAGTTTCCGCGTAGCGATAATGTTATGTGAGCCGGAGAGCTCTTGAGATTCACAGTATGTATATCGCACCTCAGTTGTGCTCGAGTTTTGTAGCGTATGGCTCTATCAGTCTTCCCAGGATGGTATTATGCAATTAGCGTGCTCGTGACCGATATTCGATATATTTGTGTTAATGAGTAATTTAGCTCGGTGTGTATCTCCTTATGTGAATTTCACGATGGGATCGGGTGGCACACCGCCACGGGTACGTTATTTGGATTGGGTTGCACGCCGCAACAGTATGATGTTGAGTAAGGTTCCTATAATTAATTTTCTTGTGTTTTACTTTCTATTTTCTGAGGAAAGTTCATATTTGTAGCGTGCGTCGAGTAGTCCCTTCCTGAGTCATTTCCTTATGTATCATGTTCGAGTTGTGGCCTATTAGCGAATTGTGGCATCGTGTGAGACTGTTGGTCATGTCTGGGATGATTGGTTGTCTGAGCAGTTCATACTAGGTGAGACGAGATTTATAGATCAGGGATCTGTGCGATAAGATTATGTGAAGTATATTACAGGACAATTACCATTATTTGGTTCGTAATGAGATGGCGATTTTAGTCAAGAGGAAAGATTCAATGTTTGGTTAACTCTGCAGTTGGTTGTGAATTACTACATATCTCCTCCGTTGTGGTGGTACCGTCATCATTATAGCAGGGTGTATATATATATCATAAGGTGCATTGGGAGCATCCGATTCGTGAAAATTTTGGTTATTAAGGTTCAAGAAATGTCATTGTGGTTAGATGATGGATTATGCGGTGCATGGTGCTAATTCAGCAAAGGTATGCAGTCATGTTCTGGTACATCGTGTGGTAGTTGATACGGTGTTCATATATTGGAAACAAGAATGGCAGAGGATTTCAAATGTTGAAAAGCTTGTTTTAAGGCCCATTTGCCTAAAAAAAGCGGATATCTTCGGAATTGTTCGAGCAAGTGTACTCAACTGGGTTGTGGTAGCACGGGCAGGTGCACGAGGCGTTAAACACTTATTTCAGATAACCTAGAGCAGTACTTAGCACGTTCGAGGACGAACGTGTGTTTAAGTAGGAGAGAATGTAACAACTCGACAGGTCATTTTAAGCTCTAGCGCGTCGTTCAGCAATTTGAGGCCATGAGAAGCTTCATTTCAGGTATTATGACTCGTAGGCGTGGTTGGAGTTGAATTACGGGAAGTTCGGAGTTCATTTGGAAAGAAAATTCTCATTTTGAAAGCCTAAAGTTGGAAGAATTGACTTAGATTTGAATTTTGAGTAAACGAGCTCATAATCAGGAGTTGAAGGTTCCAGCAGGTTCGTATGATGATTTCGGACTTGGGCGTATGTTCGGATCGGGTTTTGGATAACCTGGGATCATTTCGGCGTATATTGTGGAAGTTAGCATTTTAGAAGAAATTTCAGAAGTCTGGGCTGAAGTGCATTTCAGTGATATTGATGTCCGTTTGAGATTTCGAGTCTGGGAATAGCTCCGTTAGGTGATTCTGGAGTTGGGAGCGTGATTGGAAGTGAATTCGGAGGCCCCGTAGGTTATTTTGAAGTCATTTGGCTAAAGTAGGGGTGTCAATGGTTCGTTTCAGCCGGTTATGTTATAAAATTTGTACCGTACCAATTTTTCGGTTATTCTATTATGTATAATCAAAATTAGACTTTTTGAAATCGTCTGAAGCATGTCGGTTTCTCTTCGGTATCGGTACGGTTCGGTTAATTTTTGGTATTTTTTAAATATCATGTAAAATTCACAAGTAGAAGTAGAATGCAATAACATACATTTATTTAGGATTTTACAAAACTCTCTAGACATTGTTACTATTTAAAGGATGATTAATGAACAAAAATAAAAGACAGTTAGAGTATAGATCCATCAACTATTCAACGACAACGTAAAAGAAACAAAGCAAAGGCAAATAAAATATAAATCACACGAATGGAAAGATATTAACCAAGCTGGGACTCAAAAATAAAGTCTATAAAAAATTAAATATTCAAAAAGATAATTCTAAATTATATGAAAGGAAACATATCAGTACATTATAGTTTGCTACTCATAATCGCAAGAATACTTTGTGTCTTGCTAATAAAGATATTGAAATGACTTAGTTTAAGCAGAAATAATAGGTTTTAGGAATTAGTATTTTGAGTTTAATTACTTTTTCGCTTGTAATAGTTTTCAAAATTCCAAGGCCCAATGAAAAATTTAATGCAATATTATTTTAAACTTACTAGATAAATTTTTTTCACATGTAAAATTTATTCGGTACGGTTCGGTATTTTTCCGGTTTATTTTTATAAAATAAAAAACCTACCCTAATTATTGGTGCGGTTATAGATTTATATAAAAACCTACGGTTTCTTAAAAAGAAAGCTAAAAATCAGTTCGGTGCGGTACGGTTTGGTCAGTTTAGTCGGTTTTCGAATATTGACACCCATAGGCTAAAGATAGGAATTTGACGGTTTTTGAGAAATCTGACAGGAAGTGGAAATTTTGATATCGGGGTCGGAATGGATTCCGAAAGCTGGAGCAAGTCTGTAATGATAAATGTGACTTGTGTGCAAAATTTGGGGTCAATCGGACATGATTTGATAGGTTTCAGCATCGAATGTAGAAGTTTGAAATTTCAAAGTTCATAAAACTTGAATTGGAGTGCGATTCGGAGTTTCGAGGTTGCTTGATGTGATTTAAGGCCTCGAGCAGGTCCGCATTATGTTTTGGAACATGTTGGTGTAATTGGACGGGGTCCCGGGGGCCTCGGGTGGATTCCGGATAGTTAACAGATCAAACTTGATGTTGAGGAAGAGCTGAAGCTGCTGGTGTCTGGTGTGACCGCACATGCGATGCTTTGGCCGCAGGTGGGGAACCGCAGAAGCATCCATAAGGGTCGCAGATGCGGGAGTGGACTGGATCTGGGGGAGCCGCAGGTGCGGGCGATTGGGCGCACCTAGGAGCGCGCAGGTGCGAGACTGGAGGCCGCAGAAGCGTAAAAGGCGCTGGTGCGAGTGTGGCTCCGCAGAAGCGGATGCGCAGGTGCGGACGAGGCGACCGAAGGTGAGAAAGTACTAGAGGAAGTGTGTTGTTTTAAAAATGGGAAATTGGCCATTCTTGTCCTATTTTCATTTGAGGTGGGTGATTGTGGAGAGCTTCAAAGTGAGATTTTCTTAAAGGATCACAAGGTAAGTTGTTCCAACTCATTTCCAGTTAAATATATGGTTTAGGTACAAATTTAAGTGTGAGAATTTGTGGGAAATTATGGGGTTCGGATTAAACCTAGAATTTGTATTTTGGATTTTTGCCCACGAATTTAAGCATGAAAATTAGAGTAAATTATATAATTGAGTTAGTAAGGCTATGGATAGAGTTTATCTTCGAGAAATTTCGGAATCCGGGCACGTGGGCCCCAGGGCAATTTGGTCAACTTTTTTAGCGGAGTTGGGAATTTCTATAATTTGAATTGATACAAGTATTAGAGTATATTTTCATTGGTTTGCCGTTATTTGGCTAGTTTTGGAGCGTTGTGCATTGATTTGAAGTCATCGGAAGGGCTTGGAAGCCGGTTATGGGATTTCGGAGCGAGGTAAGTCTCCTTTTTAACCTTGTGAGGGGTAATTGTCCCCATAGGTGAACTAATTGAATATTTGCTACTATTTGTGGGGGCTACGTACGCACGAGGTGACGGGAGTCCATGTGTAGCTACTATTATGCTTGTGTCTGGGTAGTCTAGGATCCACTAGCATGCTTTTCTTATTGTACTTGTAATCTTGCCAATGATATTAGACTGTTAATATTATCGAATTAGTAATTGAATACCTAAGAAGGTTAAAGTTTATTTTCTTATTCATCTAGAAAGAGGATTGATTTTCCTCGGATAATTGTTTTACTGATAAGTTTATAATATTTAAAACATCATCGAACTTAGCAAATGTATTTCCCGAAAAGATTTAAATACTATCTTTGTGTCCATTAAAAGAGAATTTTATCACTTCCTTGAGTAACTGCTTTCCATATAAAAATGTGGATTTATTGTGTGAATATTATGAGTACCTGAGTCGCATGTATGATTCGCGAGCATGATAACTCTATTATTTATATATGACCGCGCCGCATGATCTATTCTTGAGCGGGGTAATAGATGCATCTATGGTTCGAGCCAATCGACCCTTCGGTAGTGCGCATTTTATAATTGTTGGCATGCGCCGTTCGACCCTCGGCATTTCTTGTGCATGATAATTGTTGCGTACTTTCTGTAATTATTACCTACTTATTGGCTTGGGAATTATAAATTATCAACTGAAATGATAAATATTTAAAGTGTTAAATGTGAACGAAGTTGCTATTTCCTATCATTACATATTAAATTGCATATGATATTAATGCTTAGTGTCACACTTAATTATATTAAATTGACCTCTAGCAACTGTCAAATTTGACGTCTCGTCACTACCTCTTTGAGGTTAGGCGGGATACTTACTAAGTACACGTTGTTTTCGTACTCATGCTACACTTGTGGTGCATTTTTATTGCACGGGTACATTCATAGCTAGTGGCCCTGCTTGACGCAGTGATGTGGCTGACTTGGAGACTTAGACGAGCTGCACCATCCGTAGATGACCCGCAGCCGGTAGAGTCTCCCTCAGATGTATTCTATTTTAGGTTAAATTCCTTGCCCAGTATCACGACCCAGATCCTAAATCAGGTCGCGATGGCGCCCAATGTGGTGTCAGGCAAGCCAACATTTATTACTAGTTAGTTTCATTTAAATTACCAAAGACATTTCTGTCACTTACTAAATCCAGATTTAAGACATTAAGTAAAATGACAACTTAGGCCATTTTTAAACAGGAATAGCCATAAAAGTCATAATTATATTTATGGTCCAAAATATAATGTCTACTACTTGTGTGCAAGGAAAAAGTGTCACAAGTTTACATGCATCTAGTAGAAATGAAAATCCAAAAGATTACAATTTGCCATATTGTCTGACGAAAAAGTAAGCAGACATAATAAAAGAAAGAAACTCCAAAGCGCTGCTGGAGGTTGTCAGGGAAAGCAGCTCAACGAGAACCTGTACCCAGGTGCACCTGCCTCAGAACCTGTACAATTAAATACAGAAGCGTAGCAAGAGTACATAAACAATATGTACCCAATGAGTATCCCGTCTAATCTTGAAGAAGTACTGACGAAAAGTCGACGTGATACTTACTTGGGTCCAGATAATATAGTTTAAATGTAAGGCTAAGCAGGAATAGCAGTCATGAATAATAATGAAAGCAGGAACATCAAATAACATTTACAACTATATTTATGTTTCAAGTTCCCTAGCATATAATTTACCAAGTTTTCCTTTTCATGATATTCTACAGACGCTCATTCACATAACACCTAAACAATTAACAAACACATGACATGTCGTGAACGTACGGCCGATACGACGCGAAAATAAATGTGCACTGCCGAAGGGTCGAACGGCTCGAACCATAGATTCATCTATTACACCGCTCGCAAATCGAACATGCGACGTGGTTGACATAATAGTATGGCTACCCCGCTTGCGAATCATACGTGCGATGCGGGTACCCGTATACATACACATAATTAACAAGTTATCAGGAATTCAGTAGAGGATATACTTACAGGAAAAGGATTCAAAAATAATAATTTCAGAATGTAACCTCCTAGATATTCATTTAATAGTTCAAGGATATTAGGCAATCTATATTAACATCTAAGATTATAGATACGGCACATAAAGCATGCTTGTGAATCTTAAAACTACCCGACATAACATAATAGTAGCTACGCACTGACTCTCGTCATTTCGTGCGTGCGTAGCCCCTGCAATTAAAGACATGAAATCATTTATATTTACATGTGGGGACAATTCCCTCTTACAAGGTTAGAAAGGAGACCCACCTCGTGTCAAGTCTACCTTCCAGATCAAGAACGCGCCCGAAACTCTAAATTCGTCTTCCAAGGCTCGAAACTAATCAAATATTGCATAAATAAATTAATCTATACTCAAAAGTATGAAATTCCTCTAATTAAACGATTATTTCAACCCAAATTGAAAAATCCCAAAATACACTCCCAGGCCTACATGCTCGCATTCCGGAAATGTTTGAAGGAAACACTCACCCATAGCTTAAGGATCAATATTACATAGTTTTTGTATGATTTCATAACAAATTCGTTGGTAATTCTCTCATTTTTCATAAAACCTAGGTCTCTACTCTAACCCATGATTTCTACTAATTAATGTTTTAATCTACCTAAGAATTTAAGTATTAAATTAAGCTTAGGGTAGAAATTACTTACCTTATAGTAGCTAGGTCGTTTATCCCCTTTGCATGCTCTAAAAATTGTCCATGGAAGAAAAAAAATGGTGAAAAATGGCTAAGTACCGTGTTTTAAAAGAACCTCACTGCCCACAGGCTTTTTGCACCTGCAGCTCGAGGACCGCATCTACGGAAATTGGAAGGGGGCCTGGGTTCGCACCTGCGGCTCCGCTTCTGTGGAAAATTTTCCGCCCCTGCGGAACTTGACATCCTCACTTGGGGCTGAACCTGCGAGACGGGGGACCGAATAAGCGATCTCGCACCTGCGGATGGGCCACTGCAGGTGCGGTCACACTAGATTTGGTGCACCAGCAGTCATTTGCTGCTGTTTTTTGCCTCGCTCGATACCTGAATAGCATCTGGCCCCACCCGAGGCCTCGTCCAATTATACCAACAAGTCTCAAATCATAATACGGGCTTGCTCAACCCTTCGAGACGTCTGAAACAATGTAAATCTAAAAATCACACCCCATAACCTATTGGATCAAACTTAAGAACTTCAAATTCTAGAATTTACTAACAATGCGCCGAACCTACCTATACTACTAGGAATGACACTGAATTTTGGAAGCAACTCATAAATGATATGACGGAACTATTCCCAGTCTCGGAATTCCGTTTGGACCTAGATAACTCGACAACACGTTCCAAACCTCAATTTGAACTTAAGAAAACTCTACTTTCACTATATGCCGCCGAAATGCTCTCGGGTCATCCAAAACCCGTTCCGAACATACGCCCAAGTCCGAAATCATCATATGAAACTACCGGAACCGTCAAATCTCGATTCCGAGGTTGTTTACTAAAAATGTTGACCGAAGTCAAACTTGGCCTTTAAGGCCAACCTTAAGGAACCAAGTGTTGCGATACCATTCCAAACTCTTACAAATCCCGAACCACCCGTCTCCACAAGTCATAAATCAGTAAAAGAAACTATGGGAAGTCTCATTTAGGGGCACGGGGTCCTAGAACGCAAAATGACCGGTCGGGTCGTTACATTCTCCACCTCTTAAACAAACAATCATCCTCGAACAGGTCTAGAATCATGCCTGAAGTGATGTATAGGTATGGATATCTGCTCTACATGTCCTCATCGGACTCCCAAGTCTCCTCCTCGACTGGTTGGCACCTTCACTGGACCATTACGGCGGTAACTTTCTTGGACCTCAATTGGCGATCCTGCCTTTCAATAATAGTAACTAGCTCCTCCTCGTAGCCCAACTTCTCATCTAACTTAATGGTGCTGAAATATATCACGTGAGAGAAGTCGGCGTGGTATCTCATGAGCATGGACACATGAAAGACTGGATGAACTCCTGATAAACTGGGAGGTAAAGCAAGCTCATAAGCAACCTCTCCAACTCGCCTCAACACGTCGAATGGACCTATAAACCTCGGGCTCAACTTGCCCTTCTTCTCAAACCTCATAATACCCTTCATCGGCGAGACTTTTAACAGAACCTTCTCTCCCTCCATAAATAATACATCACGCGCCTTCTGATCCGCGTAACTCTTCTGTCTGTACTATGTTGTGCGAAGCCTTCCCTGAATTAGCTTCACTTTCTCCAAAGCATCCTTCACCAGGTCGGTGCCATATAACTTAGCTTCGCTAGGCTCAAACCACCCGATACGAGAACGACATCGCCGACCATACAAGGCCTCAAATGAAGCCATCTCAATGCTGGACTGATAACTATTATTATAAGAAAACTCTACCAAAGGCAAGAACTGGTCCCACTGACCTCCAAAATCAATCACACATGCTCTGAGCATGTCCTCCAATATCTGAATTGTCCGCTCCGACTGCCCATCAGTCTGAGGGTGAAATGTTGTGCTGAGCTCCACCCGGGTGCCTAACTCACTCTTTAATGCTCTCTAGAAGTGCGAGGTGAACTGAGGACCTCGATCTGATATAATGGACACAGGCACACCATGCAACCGAACTATCTCCCGCATGTAGATCTGAGCCAACCTCTCTGAAGTATAAGTAGTAGCTACTAGGATGAAATGCGCAGACTTGGTCATCATGTCCACAATGACCCAAACCGCATCAACCTTCCGCAAAGTCTGAGGCAAACCAACTACGAAATCCATAGTGATGCACGCCCATTTCCACTCAGGTATAAGCATCTGCTGAAGTAGGCCTCTTGGCCTCTGGTTTTCATATTTAACCTGCTGGCAATTCAGACATCTGGCAACATACTCCACTATGTCTCTCTTCATCCGCCTCCACCAGAAATGCTGCTTCAAGTCACGATACATCTAGAATCCTCTCCCTCAAGCCATCAACATTAGGGACACATAAGCGACCCTGAAGCCTCAGAACACCATCCTCACCGATAAAAAGCTCCTTATCACCACCCTGCACTACTGTCTCCCAGAGAGCCACCAAATGCTGGTCATCAAATTGCCGAGCCCTGATCTCCCCCAATAATGATGACTGAGCAACCACCTGCGCAAGAACTCGACTGGGCTTTGAAAGGTCCAACCTCACCTAACGATTAGCCAAGGACTTAATGTCCAAATCTAGAGGTCTCTCCTCCGCTGAAATATAAGCCAAGCTACCCAAACTCTCCGACTTCCTACTTAAGGCATCTGATACCACATTTGCCTTGCCCGGATGATAAAGAATGGTGATGTCATAATCCTTCAGCAACTCAAGCCATCCGCGCTGCCTCAAATTAAGATCCATTTGCTTGAAAATGTTCTGCAAGCTGCGGTGGTCTGTATAAACCTCACAAGACACCCCATACAAGTAGTGCCTCCAAATCGTAAGAGCATGAACGATCGCCGCCAACTCCAAATCGTGCACAGGGTAATTTTTCTCATGAACCTTCAGTTGACGTGAAGCATATGCAATATCTCGCGACTCCTGCATCAGCACACATCCTAAACCAATGCGCGAAGCATCGCAATAAACTGTATACATCCTAGAACCGAAAGGCAATACTAGAGCTGGTGCTAAAGTCAATGTTGTCTTGAGCTTGTAAAAGCTCGCCTCAAACTCATCGGACAATCGGAACGGGGCATTCTTCTGAGTCAATCTGGTCATAGGAGCTGCAATAGATGAAAATCCCTCCACAAATCGGCGATAATAACTTGCTAGACCCAAGAAGCTCCTGATCTCCGTCGTTGAAGTAGGGCGTGGCCAACTGTGAACTGCATCAATCTTCTTAGGATCAACCTTGATACCCTCTCCGGATACAACATGTCCCAAGAACGCCACAGAATCCAACCAAAACTAACACTTGGAGAACTTAGCATACAACTTCTGTTCTCGCAAAGTCTGTAGCACAACTCTCAAATGCTGCTCGTGCTCCCAAGACTACGTGAGTAAATCAGAATGTCATCAATAAAGACAATGACAAAAGAATTAATATAAGGCCTGAATACCCTGGTCATCAAGTCCATAAATGTTTTTGGGGCATTAGTCAAGCCAAAGTATATCACCATGAACTCATAATTACCATATCTCATACGAAAGGCAGTCTTCGGAACATCCGAGTCCCGAATCTTCAGCTGACGGTACCCCGATCTCAAGTCAATCTTAGAAAACACCCGCACACCCTGCAACTGGTCAAACAAATCATCGATACGCGGCAACGGGTATTTGTTCTTGATGGTGAGCTTTTTCAACTGGCGGTAATCAATACACATCCACATGGTCCCATCCTTCTTCTTCACAAATAGCACTCGAGCACCCCAAGGCGATACGCTAGGACTAATAAAACCCTTAGCAAACAACTTGTCAAGCTGCTCTTTCAATTCCTTTATTTCCTTCTGAGCCATGCGGTATGGGGGAATATATATAGGCTGGGTACCTGGAGCTAAGTCAATGCAGAAATCAATGTCACAATACGGTGGCATGCCCTGAAGGTCTGAAGGGAATACATCCACAAACTCTCGAACTACTGGCCCTGAATCAATCGTCGGAGACTCGGTGGTGGTGTCCCGCACAAAATCAAGATAAGCCAAACACCCCTTCTCGACCATATGTCGAGCCTTCAAGAAGGAAATAACCCGACTAGCTGAACTAACTGAAGAACCTCTCCACTCCAATCTTGGCAACTCGGGCATGGCTAGAGCAATAGTCTTGGCATGGCAATCTAGAACAACATGATAAGGAGATAGCCAATTCATGCCCATGATGACCTCAAAATCAACCATATCAAGCAACAAGAGGTCTGCTCTAGTCTCAAACCCACAGAATGTAACCACACAGGACCGATAAATTTGGTCCACAATCATAGAATCGCCCATATGGGTGGACACATAAATAAGAGTACCCAAAGACTCACGAGGAATATACAAGGAACAAGCAAACAAGGCTGACACATATAAATAAGTGGATACTGGATCAAACAATACCGATGCATCTCTACCACATTCTAAAATAATACATGTGATCACGGCATCTGGGGCTACTGCATCTGGTGTGGCCGGAAAATAATAGAATCTGGTGGGAGTACCGGATGACTGACCTCCACTAGCATGAACAGGAGTTGTATGTGCTCCCCCTGACTGGCCTCCACCTCTAGGACGACCTCTACCAGTCTGCCCTCCACCTCTGGGTGGCCGGACCGCTGGTGCTGAACTCATAGGCCGGTAACTCTGCTGAATGGACTTGCCCCGAAGCTTGGGACAAGTCCTCCTCATATGGCCTGGATCTCCGCACGCATAACATCCCCTCGGTACCATGGCATGCTGCCCTGAAGAAGAAGAACCCTGAATAGCTGGAGGGCAGTATGAAGTCTGATGACCAGAATACCCACCGGAGGAACCCTGAATGGATGGTGGGCGATAAGAATTCTCTGGCATAGCGCTGAAGTAAGGCCTCGCTGGGGAACCTCGTTGAGGTGGTAGGGTGTTGAATATGGAAGCCTACTAGCTTGGCCCCTACCGAACTGACCTCTTCCCCTGGCTGGGGCACCTCTTATATCCCTAGAGAATATAGCTCTCTTATCCTACTGACTCTCCTCTCTGCCCCTCGATCAGTAACCCTCTATCCGACGAGCCATCTCGACCACAAGCTAATAGAGAGTGCCCATATCCACCTCTCGGTCCAAGTTGGCCCTTATACCTGAGTGCAACCCAGCTACAAACCTCAGCACTCTCTCATCATCAGTAGGAAATATCAGGAGGGCATGACGAGACAGCTCAGAAAACATAGCCTCGTAGTCAGTCACAGACATCTGACCCTGCTCCAGCTGCTCGAACTGATACCGTAGCTCTTCCCTCTCAGAGGGTGGAATACATCGGTCCAAGAATAACTGAGTGGACTGCTCTCTGCTCTCAAGTGAGGGGAGAAGAATTTGCCGGTCTACCAAGTTTATAGGACTGCCACCATCTACGAGCCCTGCCATCAACATTAACATTAGGGACACATAAGCGACCCTGAAGCCTCAGAACACCATCCTCACCGATAGAAATCTCCTTAGCACCACCCTGCACTACTGTCTCCCGGAGAGCCACCAAATGCTGGTCATCAAACTGCCGAGCCCTGATCTCCCCCAATAATGATGACTGAGCAACAACACGCGCAAGAACTCGACTCGGCTTTGAAATGTCCAACCTCACCAAATGATTAGCCAAGGACTGAATGTACAAAGCTAGGGGTCTCTCCTCCGCTGAAATATAAGCCAAGCTACCCATACTCTCCGACTTCCTGCTTAAGGCATCTGGTACCACATTTGCCTTGCCCGGATGATAAAGAATGGTGATGTCATAATCCTTCAGCAACTCAAGCCACCCGCACTGCCTCAAATTAAGATCCCTTTGCTTGAAAACGTTCTGCAAGCTGCGGTGGTCTGTATAAACCTCACAAGACACCCCATACAAGTAGTGCCTCCAAATCGTAAGAGCATGAACGATCGCCTCCAACTCCAAATCGTGCACAGGGTAATTGTTCTCATGAACCTTCAGTTGACGTGAAGCATATGAAATAACACGCCAGTCCTGCATCAACACACATCCTAAACCAACGCGCGAAGCATCGCAATAAACTGTATACACCCTAGAACCGGAAGGCAATACTAGAGCTGGTGCTGAAGTCAGTGTTGTCTTGAGCTTCTGAAAGCTCGGCTCACACTCATCGGACAATCGGAACAGGGCATTCTTCTGAGTCAATCTGGTCATAGGAGCTGCAATAGATGAAAATCCCTCCACAAATTGGCGATAATAACCTGCTAGACCCAAGAAGCTCCTGATCTCCGTAGCTAAAGTAGGGCGTGGCCAACTATGAACTGCATCAATCTTCTTAAGATCAACCTTGATACCCTCTCCGGATACAACATGTCCCAAGAACGCCACAGAATCCAACCAAAACTAACACTTGGAGAACTTAGCATACAACTTTTGTTCTCGCAAAGTCTGGAGCACAACTCTCAAATGTTGCTCGTGCTCCCCAGACTACGTGAGTAAATCAGAATGTCATCAATGAAGACAATGAAAAAAGAATTAATATAAGGCCTGAATACCCTGGTCATCAAGTCCATAAATGTTGCTGGGGCATTAGTCAAGCCAAAGTATATCACTAGGAACTCAAAATGACCATATCTCACACGAAAGGCAGTCTTCGGAACATTCGAGTCCCGAATCTTCAGCTGACGGTACCCCGATCTCAAGTCAATCTTAGAAAACACCCGCACACCCTGCAATTGGTCAAACAAATCAACGATACACGGCAACGGGTATTTGTTCTTGATGGTGACCTTTTTCAATTGGCGGTAATCAATACACATCCACAGATCCCATCCTTCTTCTTCACAAATAGCACTCGAGCCCCCCAAGGCTATACGCTCGGTCTGATAAACCCCTTAGCCAACAACTCGTCAAGCTGCTCTTTCAATTCCTTTAATTTCTTCTAAGCCATGCGGTATGAGGGAATAGATATAGGCTGGGTACCTGGAACTAAGTCAATGCAGAAATCAATGTCACGATCCGGTGGCATGCCCTGAAGGACTGAAGGGAATACATCCACAAACTCTCAAACTACAGGCCTTGGATCAATCGTCGGAGACTCAGTGGTGGTGTCTCGCACAAAATAAAGATAATCCAAACATCCCTTCTCGACAATAGGTGGAGCCTTCAAGAAGGAAATAACCCGACTAGCTGAACTAACTGAAGAACCTCTCCACTCCAATCTTGGCAACTCGGGCATGGCTAGAGTAATAGTCTTGGCATGGTAATCTAGAACAACATGATAAGGAGATAGCCAATTCATGCCCATGATGACCTCAAAATCAACCATATCAAGCAACAAGAGGTCTGCTCTGGTCTCAAACCCATAAAATGTAACCACACAGGACCGATAAATTCAGTCCACAATCATAGAATCGCCCACATGGGTGGGCACATAAACAGGAGTACCCAAAGACTCACGAGGAATATCCAAGGAACGAGCAAACAAGGCTGACACATATGAATAAGTGGATACTGGATCAAACAATACCAATGCATCTCTACCACATACTGAAATAATACTTGTGATCACGGCATCTGGGCTACTGCATCTGGTGTGTCCAGAAAAGAATAGAATCTGGTGGGAGTACCGGATGAATGACCTCCACTAGCATGAACAGGAGCTATATGTGCTCCCCCTGACTGGCCTTCACCTCTGGGACGACCTCTACCAGTCTGCCCTCCACCTCTGGGTGGCTGGACCGCTGGTGCTGAACTCATAGGCCGGTAACTCTGTTGAATGGACTTGCCCCGAATCCTGGGACAAGTCCTCCTCATATGTCCTGGATCCCCGCACTCAAAACATCCCCTCAGTGCCATGGCATGTTGCCCTGAAGAAGAAGAACCCTGAATAGCTGGAGGGCAGTATGAACTCTCCGGTATAACACTGAAATAAGGACCGGAAGACCCTGATGACCAGAATACCCGCCGGAGGAACCCTGAATGGATGGTGGGCGATAAAAATTCTCCGGCATAGCGCTGAAGTAAGGCCTCGCCAGGGCACCTTGTGGAGGTGGTAGGGGTGCTGAATATGGAGGCCTACTAGGCTGGCCCCTACCGAACTGACCTCTGCCCCTGGCTGGAGCACCTTTGATATCCCCAGAGAATATAGCTCTCTCTTATCCTACTGACTCTGCTCTCTGCCCCTTGATCGGTAACCCTCTATCCGACGATCCATATCAACCACAAGCTGATAAGGAGTGACCATCTCCACCTCTTGGCCCATGTTGGCCCTAATACTTGAGTGCAACCCAGCTACAAACCTCAGCCCTCTCTCAGCATCAGTAGGAAGTATCATGAGGGCATGACAAGACAGCTCAGAAAACCTAGCCTCGTAGTCTGTCACGGACATTTGACCCTGCTCCAGCTGCTCAAACTGATACCGTAGCTCTTCCCTCTTAGAAGGTGGAATATATCGGTCCAGGAATAACTGAGTGAACTGCTCCCAAGTGAGGGGAGGAGAATCTGTCGGTCTATCAAGTATATAGGACGGCCACCATCTACGGGCCTTGCCCTCTAACTGGAAAGTAGTGAAATCAACTCCATGGGACTCCAGTATCCTCATGTTGTGCAATCTGTCCCTACACCTTTTAATAAAGTCATGTGCGTCTTCATGACGCTCACCTCCGAAGACAAGAGGGTGCAATCTGGTCCATCTATCCAATAACGTCTGCGGATCGCCGTTCGGAACTGGTCTGGGTTGAGGTGCTGCTGCTACAAGCTGGCCCCGTCCACGGACAGTTTACCCAGGGTCCAATATACAGCCGTTGTATTACCTGTGGCCTGAGCAGTAGGGGTTTGGGTCCCCCATCCCGCCTGAGATGTGGCAGGATCCGCTGGAAAGAAACTAGCCTGGGTCATGGTGTCCATGAACCGCATCATACGGCCCATGATCTCCTAGAATCCTGGTGCCGTTATAAAGTACGACGTGGCATGATCTGCTGGGGGCACTTCGCCCTACTCCTCAGTAATGGGATCCGCAGCTGGACCCGTTGGTGGTGCAACTGGAACAGCTCTGGGATTCCCTCATCCCCTACCTCAGGCCAGTGCCCTCTCCCGGCGTCTTCCACGGCCTCAAATGACTGGGGTAGCGGCCCCACCCGGGTCTAGAACGTCGGTTGCGGGCGTCCTCACCATCTGTGAGAGAATAGAAGAGTGAGATTTAGTATACCATCAACTGCATGATAGAAGATGAATAGAAAGAGGTTTCCTAACATCCTATAGCCTCCCGAAGATAAATACAAACGTCTCCGTCCGATCCGCAAGACTCTATTGGGTTTGCCCGTAACTTGTGAGACCTACGTGAACCTAGAGCTCTAATACCATGTTGTCACGACCAAAATCCTAAATCAGGTCGTGATGGCGCCCAACGTGGTGTCAGGCAAGCCAACATTTATTACTAGTGAGTTCCATTTAAATTACCAAAAATATTTCTGTCACTTACTAAATCCAGATTTAAGACATTAAGTAAAACGGACAACTTAGGACATTTTTAAACAGGAATAGCCATAAAAGTCATAATTATATTGACGGTCCAAAATATAATGTCTACTACGTGTGTGCCAGGAACTAGTGTCACAAGTTTACAGGCATCTAGTAGAAATGAGAATCCAAAAGAATACAATTTGCCCTACTATCTGAGGAAAAGTAAGCAGACATAATAAAAGAAAGAAAACTCCAAGGCGCTGCTGGAAGTCGTCAGGGAAAGAAGCTCACCGAGAAGTCTGAACCAGATATAAGTCAGGGACGATCTTCGGACTGATACCCAGGTGAACCTGCCTCAGAACCTGTACAGTTAAATACAGAAGCGTACCATGAGTACATAAACAATATGTACCCAGTGAGTATCTCGTCTAATCTCGAAGAAGTAGTGACGAGAAGTCTACGTGATACTTACTAGGGTCTAGATAATATAGTTTAAATGTAAGGCTAAGCAGGAATAACAGTCATGAATAATAATGAAGACAGGAACATCAAATAACATTTTTCCATGAACGTACGGCCGATACGACACGAAAATAAATATGCACTACCGAAGGGTCGAACGGCTCGAACCATAGATGCATCTATTACACCGCTCGCGAATCGAACATGCATCGCGGTTGACATAATAGTAGGGCTACCCCACTCGCGAATCATATGTGCGATGCGGGTACCCGTATACATACACATAATTAACAGGATATCAGGAATTCAGTAGAGGATATACTTACAGGAATAGAATTCAATAATAATAATTTCAGATTGTAACCTCATAGATATTCATTTAATAGTTCAAAGATATTAGGAAGTCTAAATTAACATTTAAGATTATAGATACGTCACATAAAGAATGCTTGTGAATCCTAAAAGTACCCGACATAGCATAATAGTAGCTACGCACGGGCTCTTGTCACTTCGTGCGTGCGTAGCCCCCGCAATTAAAGACATGCAATCATTTATATTTACCTATAAGGACAATTCCCTCTTACAAGGTTAGAAAGGAGACTCATCTTGTGTCAAGTCTACCTTCCGGATCAATAACGCGCCTGAAACTCCAAATTCGTCTCCCAAGGACTCGAAATTAATCAAATATTGCATAAATAAATTAATCTATACTCAAAAGTATGAAATTCCTCTAATTAAACGATTATTTCAACTTAAATTGAAAAAATCCCAAAATACACCCCGGGCCCACATGCTCAGATTCTGGAAATGTTTGAAGGAAACACTCACACATAGCTTAAGGATCAATATTACATAGTTTTTGTATGATTTCTTAACAAATTCGTTGGTAATTCTCTCATTTTTCATAAAACCTAGGTTTCTACTCTAACCCATGATTTCTACTAATTAATGTGTTAAATCTACCTAAGAATTTATGTATTAAACTATGATTAGGGTAGAAATTACTTACCTTACAGTAGCTAGGTCGTTTATCCCCTTTGCATGCTCTAAAAATTATCAATGGTGGAAAAGAAATGGTGAAAAATGGCTAAGTCCCGTGTTTTAAAAGAACCTTACTGCCTACAGCATTTTCGCACCTGCGGCTCGAGGATCGCCCATGTGGTCTCGCATCTACGAGAAAAATCTCGCATCTGCGAAAATGGGAAGAGGGGGGGGCTGGGGTCGCACCTACGGAGCGAAGTCCGCACCTACGGCTCCGATTCTGCGAAAAATTCTCCACACCTGCGGAACATTAAATCCTCACCTGGGCCGCACCTGTGAGATGGGGGACCGCAGAAGCAGTCTCGCACCTGTGGCTGGGCCACCGTAGGTGCGGTCGCACCAAATCTGATGCACTAGCAGTCATTTGCTGTTGGTTTTTTGTCTCGCTCGATGCCCGAATGGCATCTGGGCCCATCCGAGGCCCCGTCCAATTATACCAACAAGTCCCAAATCATAATACAGACTCTCGAGGCTTCGGAATGTCCGAAATAACGCTAAATCTAAAATCACACCCCATAACCTATTGGATAACACTTAAGAACTTCAAGTTCTAGAATTTGCTTACAATGCGCCGAACCTACCTATACTACTCGGAATGACACCGAATTTTGCGAGCAAGTCATAAATGATATGATAGAACTATTCCCGGTCTCGGAATTCCATTTTGACCTATATAACTCGATAACACGTTCCAAACCTCAATTTTAATTTAAGAAAACTCTAGTTTCACTATTTGGCACTGAAACGCTCGTGAGTCATCTAAAACCCGTTCCGAACATACGCCCAAGTCTGAAATCATCATACAAAACTACCGGACCGTGCAATCTCGATTCCGAGGTTGTTTACTAAAAATGTTGACCGAAGTCAAACTTGGCCTTTAAAGCCAACCTTAAGGAACCAAGTGTTCCGATACCATTCCAAACTCTTCTAAATACTGAACCACCCGTCCCCACAAGTCATAAATAAGTAAAATAAACTACGGGAAGTCATGTTTAAGGGCACGGGGTCCTAGAACGCAAAACGACCGGTCGGGTCGTTACATCCAGTTTGTATTCCGGACAAGTATTGTAGTATATGTAAAGTTCCTAGATATTTGCTCATGCACTTGTGACACCGGGTTCTGGGATGTGTTTCGGATATGTTTTATTAAAATGGATTGTGAAAATATCGTATACACTCTGCAGATTTTTATCGATTATTATTATGTAATGAAATGAAAAGTAACGATTTCCAAATACTAAAACAGGAATTTAATTCAACTATTTAAATGATTGGCTTGCCTGACAGTAGTGTCCGGCGCCATCACGACCTTATGGATTTTGGATCGTGGCAAGGGGAGAATCCCAACATAGTACCTTTGTAATTATGACAAAAGAAATATTATAGGTACAACTATGCACTAGCTCAGTACAGATTCGTACTGCTTGCTGACCTTGTCAGCTCTAATCACGTGCTTTTTAGAGTTTCTCGCCTTTCCAAGACGGTCTTCGAGTTTTACCCTACCTCGAGGTATACCGAACCTTTGATATGGGTTCTCGAGGAATGCACCTCGGATTCGATCCTCCGATTCTACTTTGACCCTATCGAGACCGGGTTTGGAGCCTCGTAGAAACCTCAAGATTGTCCTTCCTCGGTTTTAACCATATACAAATAGTCCCCGCGTTCCTTAGAATTAAAAGACAAGGAACAATTTGAATTCTCCAACCCTTCAATGCCCCCCAGCATTACGCCAGTAATGCCACATAAGTGATTGATGTGAAAAAGAGATGCTCAAAAGTCACGTTCACACAACTTTAAAAGCCTCGAATTGATTACGTCGGTTGGCTCTCTCTTGGCTTTTCCTAACATACACGACTGACCCCTATAAATACTTCTTCTTTCGCCCTTCATTTTTCAACACATCTTCAAACCTTCAGAAATCTTTTCTTACTTCTTTCTAGTGTTCTTCTCCCAATAAGTTCTTCTTTTTTCCCCTGAATTCTTTCAGCAAGAATGGTGAAGAATTCTAAATCTGTTCCACAAGGTGATAAAGCTTCTTCACCTTCACGCTCGTCTATAGTCAAGGCAACGGTACCTCCTCGTCTCGAGGAATGCATCCCTGGACCTTGTGAAACATCCTCCGACTTCAAGGTCGACAAACCTTCTTCGAAACCAGGGCGGTGTGAACCCACGTTCCGATATGTCAGCTTGATAACCGACATCGGGAAGGTGAAAATTTATTGCCGCTGGGGAGAGGTGGTGCAGGTAGAAATTCCTTCTTGGGAGGAAGATATAACGACGCATAAAGTAGGCTTCCTTAGTGTATACACCATCCATTTACCCTAGGCCCAGTGAAGCCATCTTCACCATCGATAGACCCCGTGATCCTCGATTTTTGCGGGCAGTATTGAGTGACGCTCGGCTAATTCCATCCATCATTTTGGCGTATCGTTTATATGATTAGGCACTTTCCAAACATGGTCGAAGGGATGCCTTTTCCCTCGAATATCTGATTAGAATGTACAGTCCCCGACTTTATCGGGGGTGTCTGATTAAGCTCTAACGTCGGGCCTCGAAGGTTCTCTTTGCTTGTTCGACAAAGTCAGGGACAGAGGGTGGATGAGCTACTTTGTCCGAGTTAGAACCTTGGATCTGATTTCCGTGGAAAGGATGCCATTTCCTGAGGAATGGAATATGAAATGTAAGTGAATACGTGAATTATGTATTTTTTCTTTCTTTTAGATCAACTTCCCCACAAACTAACTTCTCTTGATGATGCAGCTTCCGTGTGGTATCGCGGCGTGGTTAAGGATCTCTCAAGCTGGGTTGGCAAGCTCGATTCGACCTACCCGTATGCCGAGCGTGTATGGCGCGACCTAGACAGGGCTCGATGGGAATCTAAAAATCATGGTGAGTCTTTACTTCTGCCGTACTAGAATTCAGAAGAGTTATCCCTCGAACGCATCCTAATTTCTTATGTTTATGTTTTGTATTTGTGCAGGTCTAGGAGAGGCCTCTTTTATGAGAGAAGAGCTGCCTGGGGAAGAAGATACCCCAATACCCAACAAAGAGAAGAAGAGAAGAAGGAAATCACCGACCGAGTCATCGAAGCCAAAGAAGGCTAAAGTGGAAAAACCTAAGGCCGATTCAGCGGCCCTAAATCCAGAAGTATCAAAGAGCACCCAAGCTATAGGCAAAGTGAAAAATGACTCCCCGATAGTACCCGTGGGAAGTGGAATCATGATTGCTTCGCATCTTACTGAGTCGATGGTTGTTGAGCCCAAGGTTTCTAAATCAGAAGTTGTTGTTGCTGTTATCCCACCCCGGGCAGAAGAGGCTCTCGAGGGTGGGTCGGATGATGTCCCCGAGCCGGTTGATGGCCAAGATATTTCCCGAGTTGGGGACAACTTGATAGATGAGCTCGAGGTGCCTAGTTTTGAAACTTCCAGGAGGCAAGAGAAGGCACCGGTTGACCCAGCCGGGGTTATTGAAGTAAGTGATTCTCCACCGGGCCAGACATTATCTTCCAGGGAGATACGGGATGCCCATAATATAAAGTCTTCCAATGTTTGGGCGTCCCTTGGGGAGAAGGACGTGTTTGGAGGACTCTTCACTTTCGTCGCCTTGCTCATTTTTGTGGAAGCCGAGAGGCTCTGCAAATAGGTAATATTTTGTCGATTGTGCTTCGAGCTTTGATCCTCTCTGATATTCCTTCTTTTATGCTTTCAGGCCATAGTGCTTTATAATCAGGCTTTTGCTAAGTTTCAAGCTGAGTTGACCCATTACGAGGGGGAGTGTAGGAGGTTCTCATCGGAAGCGGATGAGCTCAGGGCTCTCTTTGCCATAAAGGAGGAAGAAATGCTTGACCTCCGAGTTTGTTCAGAAATGGTATCTCGAGAGCGGTTCAATCTTGATGAGCAAGTAACATAGTCTTCGTGCGTTTTGTTTTTGTGCTTGTTCGATCTCAGCACTTGACACCTTCGGATTGATCTTTGCAGCTTAAGTAGAAAGATGCCCTGATTTGGGAGGGGTTCAGAGCCAGGGATGCTGAGATCCTTGGACTTAAGAAGCGTGTGAATGAGATGGACTCCGAGAGGGATACCCTCCAAGGGAAGTTGACCTCGATTGTGCATCATATTCAGGATTCATAAGCAGAGAGTAGTAAGTATAAAGATCTCCATGATAAACCGGTTGTTGCGCTATCTGTAGCCAGGGCTGAAGCCGATACACTCATATCCACAAAGAGGATGTTCCTGATGCAAATTCTCAAGCCAGGAAGGTATCCGAGAAGGCCGAATTTGAACTGACCCGAGCCTTGGAGCATGCCCGATTAAAATCTCGGAGGCAGGCTCTCGAGGATGTGCATGCAGCGGGCATCAATGTTTTCGTTGAGATTGAGAGGCTGAAGGCCCTAGAGGAAGAATCGGCAGCTCTGCTTTCTTCCGATGATGGTTCAACCAGTGATTCGGCCAGAGGATTGGAGGGCGATGAAGATGAGAATGAAATCCTCGAGGGAGAAGAGGTTGTTGAAGCTGCAGGGACCGAGGTCCAAGCTGTTGAAGGAACGACCTCCGAGGAGGTTGTTGAAGGAGCAACCCCGGTGTTAGATTAGGTTTTTATTTTGTGCAAGGGCTCCGATCTTGAGCTTTGTAAACATGCTTTGCGAACCCTTATTATATATAAAAGGCCATTTGTTTTTCGTCACTTATTGTCTTTCCTTTGCTTTTTTGGAATAGATTTTGATGCTTGTTGATAATTGGTCCGAAATGTCGCACTTCAATATAAACCCTTAGGTTTTTGCTCTTGGTGAGAAGTTGATAATAATTGACCGTTAAGGGCTCAGTCCTCGAGTCACATTTTGACTCGAGCTCATCGACCCTTAGGTTTTTAAATCGGCCATGAGGCTTTTTAGGCTAGCTTTTGGGCTCTTAAGCATCCCTTAGGCTCTTTAGGTTGGCTCTTGGACTCTTATGCATTGTCCCTTTGGCTCTTTAGGCTGGCTCTTGGGCTCTTACGCATTGGTCCTTAGGCTCTTTAGGCTGGCTCTTGGGCTCTTACGCATTGGCCCTTAGGCTCTTTTTTAGATTGGGTCGATGCGACCTCTAATATGGCTATAGTTTACCCTCATTTTGGCTAAAGACTTTTGAAGTTTTTGTGTTCGTTCAACTTTTCGACGGCTCGAAAAGAGCCTCGATTACGAGTCGATATGTGACGATAAATTAGCACCTCGGGAGGTCCTCTTGAAGGCTAAATTCTCGAAGCCTTTTCATTGAGGGTTGATTGTTTTAAAGCTCTTTTGTTGTTCGGGGATGATATTATTGAAGCTCCTTTGTTTATACCGAGGGTATCCTGGTTAACCGCTTCTTTTCAAGGTATTTTCGAAGTAATTGAAGGCCTGTAGTTTTGTAACGGCAGTCGGACATCTCCAGGCCACTTTAGTTCAGCCGTAGCCTTTTAATATGATTGTAATTGTTATGTTCAGCCGTAGCCTTTAGTCCCTGGGTGAGGTAGTCTCGGCGTCCATATCGAGGGTATGCCTTTTTATGGGTCATACAAATTTGGGCATGCCTTACTGAGGTCTTACAGATTCGACGTCGCCTCATTGAGGGCTTATGAATTCGATGTTGCCTCATTGAGATCTTATACATTTGGTGTTGCTTATTGAGGGCTTATACATTTTCTGTTGCCTCATTGAGGGCTTATACATTTGATGTTCCCTCATTGAGGGCTTATACCTTTGGGCATGCCTCGTCGAGGTCTTACATATTTGAAGTTGCCTCGCCGAGGGCTTACAAGTTCGAAGTTACCTCATCGAGGTCTTATGAATTCGCGTTTTGATGGCTTGGTGAGTAGACTGTCGGGGGAAATCCCCGAGTGCTCGAGGATTTCTGGCCCTTAGGCCATTTTGCGTGAAATCAATAAACTTCTTTAAGGCATAAAGTGTTTCGTTAGGCAAAGAGGCTTCTTCGATTACTTGATATATATGTACATGTTTCTGCCTTCAGGGGCTCGATTGTTCTACATGGACACGTTCATTTGACTGTTTGGCCCAATAAAATATTATCCTATCGAGGCCCTTTTTTAGGCATGACTTAATTCCTTCGAGGAGATAGCCTCAGAGGGTGATGCCCCCCAGTATTCGAGGTTGATTGAGAAGAAGCCTTGAATACTTGTTGAGTTCTCCTTAGGTAGTATATAGAGGTTGATTAAGAAGAAGCCTTGAATACTTATTGAGTTCTCCTCAGGTAGCATATAGAGGTTGATTGATAAGAAGCCTTGAATACTTGTTGAGTTCTCCTCAGGTAGCATATAGAGGTTGCCTCGTTAAAAACCTTGCTGGTAAACCCTTTTTTGGGATAAAATCTGATAGAATGGAAAAAGAGCGCAACGCATGCTTTAAAACCCAAGGTCTTACGGTTGGAAGTGTTTCGATGTTTCTTATCGAACACCTATAAGAATTTAGTATGAAACGCAAATTAAAAGGGAGGGGGTTATACCTTAGAAATAATAGCGTATAAGCATCGATATGTTCTAATTGCTTGGTAGCTGCTCGCCATCCATAGTGTCGAGTTTGTAGGACCCTTTGCCTACAACTCCGAGGACCTGGTGCGGTCCTTCCCAACTCGGGCCTAGCTTACCTTCATTTGGGTTTCGAGTGTTGAGGGTGACTTTCCTTAAGACTAAGTCCCCGACTCCGAAGTATTGGTGGTTTGTTCTTCTGTTATAGTACCTTTCTATCCTTTGTTTTTGGGCGGCCATTCGGACCAGCGAAGCCTCTCGCTTTTCATCTAATAGTTCTAGGGCTATAGTCATGGCCTCGTTGTTCGAATCCTCGGTGGCATGTCAAAATCTGGCGCTTGGCTCCCTGACCTCGACCGATACCAGAGCCTCGGACCCATATACCAAAAAGAACGGTGTCTCTCCAGTGCTTGTCTTCGAAGATGTTCGATATGCCCATAATAATTCGGGCAACACCTCTCTCCATTTTCCCATCGCATTTCCAGCCTCTTTTTTCAAATTTTGAATGATGGTTTTGTTTGTGGACTCGACCTGCCCATTTGCGCATGGGTGGTAGGGCTTTGAGAAGATTCTTTTAATTTTGTGACCTTCGAGGAACTCCGTCACCTTGCTGCCGATGAACTGCTTCCCATTTTCACATGTTATCTCGGAGGGGATTCCGAATCGGCATATGATGTGGTCCCAGATGAAGTCAATGACTTCTTTCTCTCTTATCTTCTCGAAGTCCTTTGCCTTCACCCATTTCGAGAAGTAGTCAGTCATAAACAAAATAAATCTAGCTTTACCTGGTGCCGTTGGTAGGGGTTCGACGATGTCAATCCCTCATTTCATGAACGGCCATGGTGAGATAGAATGTAGCTTTTCACCGGGTTGGTGAATCATTGGTGCAAACCTTTGGCACTTGTCACACCTCCGAACGAATTCTTTGATGTCCTTCTCCATGGTGTCCCAATAGTAGCCTGCTCTGACCACCTTTCGAACTAAAGAATCGGCACCGGAATGATTTCCGCAGGAGCCCTCATGGATTTCTCGAAGCACATACTCTGTGTCCCCTGGCCCCAAGCATACTGCTAGGGGTCCATCGAAGGTTCTTCTGTATAGAGTTCCATCTTCGTCGAGTGAAAATTGAGCTGCTTTGGTTCGAAGGACCCTTGATTCTTTCGGGTCCGGGGGAAGCTTCCTGCTCCTTAAATAGTCGATGTATTTGTTCCTCCATTCACACGTTAGACTCGCGGAGTTGATCTCGGCATGGCCTTATTCAATTACTAACTTGGATAGTTGTACAACAGCCCCGGGGAGTATGTCATCTTCTTCGACGGATTATCCCAGGTTTGTGAGTGCATCGGCCTCGCTGTTTTGCTCTCGAGGTATGTGGACCAGGGTCCATTCTTGAAGCGATGCAATGTGACTTGATGTTTGTCCAAGTATCTTTGCATCCTATCTTCTCGAACCTCGAAGCTCCCATTCACTTGGTTTGCTACCAGAATGGGATCACATTTTGAATCGATGACACCTGCTCCTAGGCATTTGGCTAGCTCGAGACCTGCAATCATAGCCTCATACACGGCTTCGTTGTTAGTCAACTTTTTGTTTTTATAGATTGTCTAATCATGCCGCCCGTAGGTGGTTTCAAAACTATGCCGAGCACAAACCCTTTCATGTTCGAGGCACGTCAGTGAATAGGGTCCATACCCCTGATGATGTGCCCGTTTTTAGTAAGAGTTCTCTCTCTACCTCGGGCACAAGGGCGGGTTTTAAGTTGGTCACGAAGTCCGCCAAAATTTGGGACTTGATAGCTGTTCGGGGTAGATACTCGATATCATACCCTTCGAGTTCAATAGACCACTTGGCCAATCGGCCCGTTAACTCAGGCTTATGCAATATGTTTCGAAGAGGATATGTTGTTAAAACACATATACGATGACATTAGAAATAAGGTTTTAATTTTCGAGATGAACTTATCAATGCAAGAGCTAATTTTTCTAAGTGTGGATACCTGGTTTCAGCATCTCCTAGAGTCCGACTTACGTAGTAGACAGGGAATTGCGTACCTTGATCTTCTCGAACCAACACCCAACTTACCGCTACCTCAGACACGGCTAAAGTACAAGTACATTGTTTCGTCCTCCTTCGGGGTGTGGAGTAAAGACGGGCTTGAGAGATACCGCTTTAATTCCTCTAAGGAATGTTGGCACTCTGGCGTCCACTCGAAGCTATTTTTCTTCTTTAGAAAGGAGAAAAAGTCATGGTTCCGATCTGATGACCTCGAGATGAACTGACCTAAAGTCGCTATCGGCCCGGTCAGCCGATGTACGTTCTTCACATTGTTTACCACCGTGATCTCTTCGATGGCCTTGATTTTGTCAGGGTTGATTTCGATCCCCCTGTTCGACACCATGAAGCCTATAAACTTACCCAAACCTACTCCGAAGGCACATTTCACGGGGTTGAGCTTCATGTTGTAGCTTTTAAGGATGTCGAATGTTTCCTGCAAATTAGTCAAATGGTCCTCTGCGCGCATGAATTTAACTAGGATGTCATTAATGTAAACTTCCATGTATTTGCCAATTTGATGTTCGAACATCTTATTAACTAGGCGTTGGTAATTGGCTCCTACGTTTTTTAGCCCGAAGGGCATTATATTATAGCAGTATGTACTATACTTTGTGATGAACAAAGTATTTTCCCTATCATCGGGGTTCATTTGAATTTGATTATACCCGGAGTAGGGGTCGAGAAAAGTGAGGATCTCGTGGCCAACCGTGGCATCAATCAAGCCATCGATGTTGGGCAATGGGAATGAATCCTTAGGGCATGCGCTTTGTTTAAGTCTTTATAATCTACTCACATTCTTAATTTATTCCCCTTCTTAAAGACTACTACTACATTGGCCAACCATTTGGGATACTTTACTTCCCTAATTGACCCTATTTTGAGGAGTTTTGTTACCTCGTCCTTGATAAATTCATGTTTTACCTCGGACTGAGCTCTTCTTTTCTGCTTTACAGGTTTTAACCTGGGGTCGACGCTTAGTCGATGGGTGGTTATTTCCGGCGGGATCCCTGTAATGTTTAAATGGGACCAATAAAAGCAGTTGATGTTGTTAATAAGAAATTGAATGAGTTTTTTCCTGAGCTTGGGGGTTAATCACGTTCCCAGGTATACCTTTCGATTTGGGAGATGTTCGATCAGAACAGCCTGCTCCAGCTCTTGACTGTTGATTTTGTTGCGTCCGATTCTTCGGGGGAAACAAAAGTTTGAGGAGTGAGGAAGTCCTCTTCATCATCCTCGTTTGGTTGCTTATAGAATACCTGTCCATCACCCTCAGGGACCTGCTCGTCTTCTGGCTTCTCGGAGGTGGAGGGTATCAATTTTGGTGCCATGTCGTGTACCGCGAACATCTCCTTCACCGCATGCTGCTCTCCGTACACTGTTCTCATACCGTCTTCCATCGGGAACTTCATCATCTGATGAAGAGTTGACGGTATTGCCCTCATGTTGTGTATCCATAGCCTTCTGAGCAAGGAATTGTATCTCATGTCACCTTCGATGACATGGAACTTTGTGTCTTGAACTAAAACGGACACATTGATCGGGAGGATGATTTCCCCCTTCGTTGTCTCGCTTGCCATGTTGAATCCATTGAGGAATCGAGAGGTGGGTGTTATTTGATTGAGTAGTCCGAGCTACTCCACAACCTTCGACCTGATTATATTGGTCGAGCTCCCTGGATCCACGAGCACACACTTAATTTGAATGTTATTCAAGAGAAAAGAAATTGCCAGTGCATCATTATGCGGTTGAGACAAGGCCTCGATGTCTTTTTCTCTGAATGCAATAGTGTTCTCGGGTATATAACTCCGAGCCTGATTTTTCGTTGCGGTGGACGCTTTGGCCCATTTAAACACATGTCCTTGTGGGATGTCGGTTCCTCCAACGATCATGTGAATGGTGTGTCGAGGTTCTCCTGGTTCGTTCTTTATGTTCGCCTTTCTTTCTCAAAAGTGGCTCTTGGCTCCATTGCTGAGGACTTCTCGAAGGTACCCTTCGTTGATCAGTCGGACCACTTTTTTCGAAGCTGCCTACAATCCTCGGTCCTATGATCATGAATGCCATGGTATTCTCACAACAAATTTGGGTTCCTTTGGGAAGGATCCGACTGTGCGGGATTTGGCCATCTTGTATCCCTGATTTTATCCATAGCTAACACGATGTCTGAGACATCAATGTTGAAGTTGTATTCCGACAATCAGGGTGCCTCTGTCGGTGTTGAATGCCTATCGAACCTGGTCTTGCTTACGAGTCATCGGGAACTTTGACCTCGATCTATTACCCGATCATTACGAGGTATATTATGCCTCAAAGTGTCTCTTCGATCTTTGACGTATGGTTGATACCTTTCTTTGCCTAATCTTGACTCCCTTTTCGTAGACCTTGATTCTTTTGCCAGTAGCCTACTTGGATAAACCGAGCCAGAGGGGGCTCCTAATTAGTCGTCCTCGACCCTGATCTTCGACTGGTACCTGTTGTGTACATCCGCCCAAGTTGCGGCGGGGTACTCGACCAAGTTCTGCTTCAGCTGTTTCGAAGCTATTGAGCTCCGTTCGTTCAAGCCCTGAGTGAACGCCTGCACTGCCCCGTCATCGGAGACCGGTGGTAATTCCATTCTCTCCATCTGAAAGCGAGACAAAAATTCTCTGAGCATCTTATTCTCTCTCTGTTTGATTTTGAAGACGTCAGATTTCCTCGTAGCGACCTTGATGGCACCGGAATATGACTTTACAAAAGAGTCTTCCAGCACAGCAAACGAATCCATTGAGTTCGGGGGTAGGTTATGATACCACATCATGGCCCCTTAGATAGTGTTTCTCCAAACATTTTTAACAAGACGGATTCAATCTCGTTGCCTTTTAGGTCATTTCCTTTTACAGCACAAGTGTAAACGGTGATGTGCTCTTTGGGGTCCGTGGTCCCGTTGTACTTCTAAATATCGGGCATTATAAATTTCTTAGGGATGGGCTTCAGAGTCGCACTTGACCGGAATGGTTTCTGCACGAACTTCTTTGAATCTAAACCCTTCAGAATCGGGGGTGTGCCCGGGATTTGGTCGACCCTTGAGTTATAGGTCTCTACCTTTTTGTCGTTAGCTTTTATCTTCTTTGCTCCTGATTCAATCCTTTTAGTGAGGTCTTCAAGTATCTTCATTATGGCGGGGTCTGCTGCAGACCCGTTATCACTCGATCTTTCCGGCACCTACTCGACTCGAGGAGCCATTTTCGATGCTGCTGTGCTCGGAGTTTTTTGATGACTTTGCAGCTAAGCAATAACTACCTGTTGTGCTTGTTGCATCTCAAAAATGACATGAAGGCTAAATTCTCATTCCTCCCGAGCTGGAGTTTTTTACGCTTCATGTTGGCTTTCCCGGCGTACACTTCCTTCGGCATGAGAGCTTATGTCGACATGTTGGGCTTGGAGCGAGCCCACATTGAAGGGGATTGGTGCTGGTGCCACCTTAAGGTTTTGTAGTGGTACACCGGCTCCTGAAACAGCCACACTGTTCTCTCCATGATCCTCAGGGCCGTTGTTTTCATGTGCATTCACTGAGTTAGACATTTATTGACCTGAAATAAAATATTCTTAGACAAGAAAAAGTGTGAAGAATAACTTGTGTTTTCAGTAAACCAGCACTAAAACAATCACTATTATTTTTAGCCCCACGGTGGGTGCCAAACTGTTTACATTGAAAATGGTAATGATAATTATATTTGATTGTGTGGTTCTAAAAATACGTGATATATTTTAACACTATTTGTTAGTCAATAGATGGTAGGTGTAGATAAGAAAAATAAGATATGCAAACCAAGATTTCTAAAGGCAGTGCCCGAGCTGGCTGGAACAGAGGCTCGAGTTTACTAAAAGTGGGACCTCGAGGTCAGGATATAATTAATGCAGACGATCGATCGATAAAGATACAGTGGTATTGGGGGCCTCGAGATAGCCCTTTATGATTAATATGGAGCAATAAATGAAGAACTATTAATGAATACAATAAATGGAAAGAGATAAATCTATAGAGGAATTTTCGACCACGTTTAGGTAAAGGAGCAGAGAATATTCTTGTTGTATTGAATATTCATGTCCCTTACGAAATGGCAAGGGTCCCCTTTATATAGGACGGGAGAATCCCAACATAGTACCTATGTAATTATGACAAAAGAAATATTATAGGTACAACTGTGCACTAGCTCAGTACGAATTCGTACTACTCTTCATGACCTTGTCAGCTTTAATCACGTGCTTTTGGAGTTTTCCGCCTTTCCAAGACGGTCTTCGACTTTTACCCTACTTTGAGGTATATCGAACCTTCGATATGGGTTCTCGAGAAATGCACCTCGGAGTCGATCCTCCGATTCTGCTTCGATCCTACCGAGACCGGGTTTGGAGCCCCGTAGAAACCTCAAGATTGGCCTTCCTCGATTTTGACCGTATACAATTGTCTTAAATATGACATTAACTTTTGAGATCATGGGGAAAGATCATGGGGATAGGTTATGGAGGTTTGAGAATTACAATCATAATACTGATAAGTAGTAGGAGGTTATTTATATCATGAATGAAAGTAGTGAGATCCATGGACATTCACAATTACTATAGGTTTTACAACACATTAATGTTATAATAATAAACTGAGTTAACTTATCTATTGGTGCAATATAAAGTTTTATCTATGTTTTAAGGATGATAACACGTGACCGAGTGGATAGATTTGCATGTTTGCAAAGATATACATATAGCTGTTTAAACAAGTGTAATTGACTTTTTTACCCCATAAATAGATCTCTCCATTTAAATACTACAAGTTTCAAACTTGTTGCTTCCTAAAAGGAACTGTTTATGTTTTATATTTGCAAAAATATCTATACGAGATTTTAAACTTATATACCCATTTTATTTAAGTTTTCATATTTACAGAAAGTAATTAAATTTTTTGACAAAATATATACAGATGCGGTCAAAATATACAATTTATCTACAATTTAAATATTATTTTTTTGTACAGAATCCGGTCCAAAAATTATAAGTTACATACAATTTGTATATAATTATGTAAGTTGTTGATATTTTGTATACCGTTTTTACACTTCACGTACAAGATATATATAATTTATTTATGTCTTCTTTTTCGAGTTTCAAATCCGAAATTCCAACCAAACCACCTCGAATTTTCAAAAACTTTTCTCAAAATTGAGATATAAATTTCAAAGAATATTCTCAATCATTGCAACAACACTCCATCCAAAAAAAAATGATTTCCCAAATTTTAATTTTCGAATTCAAAACTTCTAAGTTTTCTAATGACTACCAATAGAGTTTAAGCTTGTGTATACACGACCAACTTCAGTTTAGTTTCAATTACACCGACAACTAGTTTTGTTTAGCTCCAAACGCCATTGTCTCCTGTTGACAATTTTATGTTTATTCATCTAAAAAAAGTTTTGCTAACTCATTTTGTATTGCTGCTTCATGTATGTATTCTATGGCTTTTAACGTATCGGACCTGAATATGCGCACTTTAGGAATTCTTCAAGCTCTAGCAGAGAGCCGTTGAAATTCTTTCGGAGTTCTTCCCTACTGACGTCTAAGTTCTCAAGGACTCGGGACAAAATAGCGGAACAAGTATTAGTAGCATAACAAAAAAGTCTCCTCGTCATTAATATCTTTGCTCGAACCAGTTGCTCCGAGCATATTCATCTGCAAAAGCCTAATCGAAGAGGAATGGAAAGAGAAATTTAATACGGGAAAGAAAAATAGAAAAGAATGAAGTCGAAAATGGATAAAATTGGAGTCCAATATATTATTTTATATATAAATGGTATATTGGGACATTATTTTTAACTAAGTTTGGAGGTACAAATTCTCCAGGTTTTAGGTTTCAAAGGCTTTTTACAATATTGAAATTAAGAAAGTGTTTTTTAAGATCTCTTATATATAAGACATATCTCTTATGTGTAAAAGTAAATTTCTCGTGTACAAGAAGTTGAATTATAATACTAAAAATAAGTTTTTAATCGGCCACAAAGCCATTTGACCCTAAATTCTCATATGGCCAATTTATATCCCTAAATCTATATTTAAAAGAGATATACCCATGTTCATGTAAGGAAATTCCAATGGGCTGAATTGACCGAAAAATACTAAATGAGGGGTTGGGAGGAGGGGGGTGGGGGGAACGTCTAACAAACAAAACGTAGCGTGTTAGTATTTTAGTGGGATTTGAACCTTAACTCTAAGCCAACTCATAATTAGCTAGTTTCGACATCTTATCTTTTCTAGGTAAGAAAAATCAATTAAAAGAAAAGCACAATTTTGAAAACTTTGGATTAACATCATATTAGGAGGAGGACATTGCTTCACGTGAATTCTATATACCTTCTTTTTTGTAACCACAATCAGCATCTTATCACCCCAACCATTTTGGGTGATGACAATTGTATTAAAGAGGCATATTCTGTTAGGTTCGAAAATAACAAGGCCTCGTACGGAAGCTAACAAAGCAAATTTTGGTGATGAAAAATCATATGACAAATAAAATATTCTAAAAGACGAGTAATATTATAATGTGGTTTGGTCAAGTGATCTACATATGATTTACTAATATAAAAGAGAAAAAACTTGTGAGAAAACAAATTCTCCCTCTGAACAAAACTATGGTAAGGACTACATTGTTGATGTTATTGTATGTTTTGTGAAGGAGAGATCCTTAGAGGTCACAATCTCCAAGAAAGGGATTTACCAAATAAGGAAGAGATTTATACTTTCCTTTAAGGAAAAATAAAATAATTATGGTAATCTCTTTTCCTTCCTTCGAGAAAAGGTAAAATCAAAATATGAAAAGAAAATCACGACAAAAATCCTAACCATTCTCTCTTTTTGACCTGATTTTTCTTGACAAAGGTTTATCCACCTTCTTCATATAATCTTCACCATTGTTGCTTGCCATGGTTAATTGTGATGACCCAAAGGGTCATCTTGTGATTTAAGACTCTATTCTGGGCTCGTTAGCCTTAAAACCATATTTTTATTTACCTCGATTTGCATGCGCAGTCTGGGCGAAAATCCGGAAAGCTTTTATGTAAGATTTTATTAAATAATAATTTTGGGGATCTAAAATTGATTTTCAGTTTACTTTGGTCAACGTTGTGAGTAAGCGGACCCGGACCCGTGTACCGACGGTCCCGAAAGTTTCGTAGTAAAATATGGAACTTGGTCGTATGCCCGGAATCGAATTCCGAGGTCCCTAGGTGGGAAATGAATTTTTGATGAAAATTGTAGGACTGAAATTCAAAGGAATTAAAGGAATTTATTTAAGTTTGGTCTCGTTGGTATCGGGTCCGTATTTTAGTTCCGGAGCCCGGTACAGGTTTTATATAATATATATATCTTTTCTGTGAAATTTGGTAGAAATCGGAGTTTATTTGACATGATTCGGACGTTCGGTTGAGAAGATAGTAATTTTGAAGTATTCTTGAGAAATTCATGAGTTTTGGTGCTAAATCCGTAGTATTAGGTGTTAATTTATGGACTTGATTGCACGAGCAAGTCCATATGATGTTTATAGACTTGCGTGCATGTTTGTTTTGGAGCCCTGAGGGCTCATTGTGAGTTTCGGATAGGCTACATAGTGATTTTTGGAACTTAGAAATAGCTGGTGTGTCTGGTGTCTATAGCAAGCCTCTGATCTCGCAATTGCAAGATCAGACTTCGCAAATGCGAATTAGGCAGGTATGGAAATTGTGAGATTTTTATCGCAATTGCGAAGAAAACCTGGGCCTGCTACCTCTCGCAATTCCGAGTTATTCTTCGCAATTGCGAAGATGGCCTGGGGAAGGGTATGTTCGCAAATGCAAACTTTTGGCCGAAATTGCGAGGGGCAGTTGTCGCAAATGCGACATATTCTTAGCATTTGCGAAGGTACCAAAAATGTGAAGGATCTCGCATTTGTGATGACACGTTCGCATTTGCGAGCTTCGCAATTGCAAAGCTCAGGTCGCAAATGCGACATCCGCAGTTGATAACTTTGGACTTAGACGGGATTTTTCATTCATTCTTCAATTTTTCGAACCCTAAACCTCAAGAGGTGATTTTCCAAAGATAAAATCTTCCCCAAATCATAGGTAAGTGATTCCTAACTACTTTATTTCAATCTTTTACATATTTTAACAAGATTTCAGCCTAGAATCTAGGGTTTCATGGTGGAATTATGGATTTTTGGGTAAAACATATAAATTTAAAATTTTGGGATTTAGACCTCGAATTAAGGTCCGATTCCAAAACCAATTGCATATCCGGGCTCTAGGAAGAATGGCTAAACGGATTTTGGTCTGAACCTCGAGTTTGGACCAAGCGGGCCTGAGAACGATTTTTTACTTTTGTTGGGAAAACTTAAAAAACTACAATTATGCACTAAAGTTGATTTCTTTAGTGATAATTGATTATATTAAACTAATTATGATTAGATATGAGTGGGTTGGAGGTGAATTCTAAAGGGAAAGTTGTACTTGAACAGTGAGTGTCCTGCGAAATCGAGGTAAGTGTTGTGTCTAACTTTAGCTTGATAGAATATGTAAGTGTTTTGTTGTTGTATACAATGTGTAGGTGAGGTGACGAGCACCTATACGTTGTGGTCGAGTCATAAAATGCGAGTGAAAGTCTATTCTTGCTATTCTTGTAGTTTTAAAGCCTATTATCTATGCTTGTTGCTGCTATTGAAATGTTGGAAGAATTGTATATGGTTCCACCGAGATGGATAACATTGTGAATAATATTCAAGGTTGAGATGTTAAATTGTGAAAGTAATAATTGATGAAATATTGATTTTTTTGTGAAACTTCTCTTTATCAGTTGTTATTGATTATGTAAATGGTGAGGAAGAGTGTAAAGCACGAAGGGTGATGTCGTGCATGATTTATTTATATTGTGAGGAAGTGTGTAAAGAACTGCCGTGCATAATTTAATTATATTGTGAGTTGAGAGTAAAAGCACGAAGGGTGATGTCGTGCATGATTTATTTATATTGTGAGGAAGTGTGTAAAGAACTGCCGTGCATAATTTAATTATATTGTGAGTTGAGAGTAAAAGCACGAAGGGTGATGCCGTGCATTCTTATTTATTATCTGGTGAGGATGAGAGTAAAAGCATGAAGGGTGATGCCATGCATTCTTATTGATTTTTTGGCGAGGTTGAGAGTAAAAGCACGAAGGGTGATGCCGTGCATTCTTATTTATTATCTGGTGAGGATGAGAGTAAAAGCATGAAGGGTGATGCCATGCATTCTTATTTATTATTTGGTGAGGTTGAGAGTAAAAGCACGAAGGGTGATGTCATACAGATTTCCTTTCTATTTTAGCTGCTTAATTTGTTTGTTAATCACTGTTTATTTATGTCTTCTCGTTTTTCTCACTCCTTATATTTAAATTTCCCACTGCATGTCCCCTTTCCCATTATTTGTTGTCTTATTTCTTTATTTGTTGTTCTTTCAAATGGCATGATTATACTGTCCAGAATTTTATGTGTTGTCCTGTCCTAACCTCGTTACTACTTTGTCGGGGTTAGGATCGACACTTACGAGTACATGGGGTCGGTTGTACTGATACTGCACTCTGCACTATTTGTGCAAATCTAGCTTTAGGTCCGAGCTGATTTTGGGTAGTAGCTGACACTTGCGCAGGAGACACGAGGTAGATCTGCCGATGTCCGCAGATTCCTAGAGTCTCTTCCTTTACATCCATTTGCTTTTTTTTTTAATTCACAAACATTTAAACATTTTCTTTCAGCCAAATACTTTTAGTAAATTCTTAGTAGTTCGTGAATTGTGACTCCAAACCTTGGGTAGTTAGACATTAGTATTATTTTCGCAGTATCATTATACCATTTCTCTTGTTATTATTGGTATCATATGTTGGATGGTAGTAGGACTTCCTATATGTTTTTAATTGTTTTAATGACGTAACCCTCTAATGTTGGATTTCCTAGCAAGTATAGCATCAGGCTCCATCACGGCCCCGACGGTGGGAATTCGGGTTGTGACAAGTTGGTATCACAGCATTAGGTTGTCTAGGTCTCACAATTCACGGACAAGCTTAATAAAGTTTGAGGGATCGGTACAGAGACGTATGTACTCATCTTCTAGAAGCTGTAAAATTAGGAACAAGTTCACTTTATTTCAACTCAGTAGTGCCATTCTTGTTATCCCAATACTGGTTAAACTCTTCTATTCTTATTCTCTCGCAGATGTCGAGAACACGTACCTCTTCTTCCGCAGACCAGCAATCGGACCCTCCAGCAGCAGCTCCTACGAGGGGTAGCGGCCGAGGGCATGCCAGAGGCTGAGACAGGTCCAAGACTCAGTCTAGTGCTCAAGCAGCAGCTCTAGCTCCGGAGCCTTAGATAGAGCTCGGTGGGGAGGCTCCAGCTCAGACCGTTCCGGCGGGACCAGCTCAGGTCCCCAAGGGGTTTATTACTACCCCGGTGCTTCAGGATGCCCGTGTCCGACCAGTGGGACTTATGGAGAGTGTATCACAGACTGTCGCATTCCCCGGGAAAACAGCCGTATCTCAGGCTGGTGGAGGAGTCCAGACTCCTGCTACCCACACTCCGGAGCGGATTACTCCTCAGCTTCAAACCCCAGCAGCCTATCCAGTTGAGGTAGTTCAGCAAGTTGCTACAGCACCGCTCGTTGATGGGGCATCTATGTCCCCCGATGCTTTGTGGAGATTCGATAGGTTTATCAAGATATTCCTTGTGCATTCAAGTGGTGCCACTTCAGAGGACCCCTAGTAATACCTTGAAAAATGTCATGATGTTCTTCGGAACATGGGTATTTTGGAGACCAATGGGTCGACTTTATCGCTTTCCAAATAACTGGTTCCGCCAAGAAATGGTGGAGGGATTATCTATTGACTAGACCAGCTGGGTCACCTGCTCTTACTTGGGATCCGTTTTCACACCTCTTCTTGGAGAAGTTTCTACCTATTACTACGAGAGAGGAGCGCCGTCGTCAGTTCGAGCGTCTTCAACATGGCAACATGATTGTTTCCCAGTATGAGACTCGTTTTGTTTCCCAATAACATGACATGCTTGCGGACTTCATGCCCAGATCTTAAAATGTTGTCAAACATCGAAACAATGAATAAAGAATCAAAATGCAAATGAAGTTAGGTTAAGGAAATAAAACAATGAATCAGAACATCCAAAGGAAAATTGGTTCAGATTGGAAAGGTCCATACATTACTACAAGAGTACTGCCAAAAGAGTGTGTTTGTACTTGGGGTACATCGAAGATAATGTCCCCGAAACAACTGTCAACGCAGGTGCAGTCAAAAGATCTTAAAACTCCGTCAGACTTTGAAACAATAAATCAAGAATCAGAAATGCAAATGAAGTCAGGTCAAGGAGATAAAACAATGAATCGGAAAAACCAAAGGAAAATTGGTTCAGATTGGAAAGGTCCATACATTACTACAAGAGTACTGCCACAAGAGTGCGTTTATACTTGGGGTACATCAAATGTCCCTGAAAAAACTGTCAACGCATGTGCAGTCAAAAGGTACTATGTTTGATCCTCCATACAGAATTAAATATTCTTCGGTTGGAATGACGAAGGTTTTTATTCTCGCTACCCAAACACTATTACCCCTTTTTGCCAACCCTTTGAGCCAGTTAACTTCCTTTGATTACCCTCCTTGGAACCCGAAAGTGTTATTGACAAAAAAGGAAAAAAAAAATGAAGAACAAGAAAAAAAACAACAAAAAAGAGACAAACAAGAAAATGAAATGAAAAAAAAGGAAAAACAAAACAAAAATCAAAAACAAAAACAAAAGTTGCCTGAACTACGTTCGATTTGATTCCGAAAGGATACGTAGGCAGCCTCACCTTGGGGTTCAGTCACACCAAAATAAAGTTCCACATTCCCCCAAAAGTTTAAACTAGGGCAGATGTTATAATAGTTCGACTATTATCTCGCCTGAAAGATTCCAAAGTTGTAATTTAATTCACATTCTTTTTACCTAAATCCTTGCCAAGTCCTTCCGATCAATCGGTGAAGATGTCCAAAATTGGAGGATACAGTTACTTGGATCTAATGCAAACAAATGAGAGAAAAAAAATGAGAGAGTCTTGTTAGTGAAAACTCGCAAAGAGCACTACAAGGCGATGGTGAGAAGAGAAATGAGAGAGGTTAGTCGGTGAAAACCCACAAAAGGTACCACTAATCGAAAAGGATAATGGGTCACTAACATGGACACGGTCCTGGGTAAGGTTTGTCAATCTCAAGGTAATAGTTGGGATGAATTTCTGAGAGTCAGACGATTTACACGGATCAGGCATCCAGTCCAAAAGGCATGTCATGTTAATTGAAGTCCGTATGCACTCCAGATAAGTCCTTCTTTTCTTTCCCCAAAAGGGATACCTCTTGCTTAAATTCATTGTCCATTCTATGATTTATTTTTCTTTTGAATCCCTTTCGGTCTAACTCTGTTCCAAAACTAAGGCAAGGAAAGGATGGAAAGACTAACCTACAGGGTTCTCATTAGATACGGGCTAGTATGCAAAAAGGCACCCAGCCTCGTCAGGGGCATCAAGTCTATCTCGACTGGCCATAAGGGGATGATGCTTCAAACTCAAGACTCTTGGAAGGGGAAAATCAAATTAAAGTGCCCATGAAGGCAAATAAAGTTGAAAAGGTGTAGTTCCACGTCACTAACCACCTCGGCAAGGTCTGAAAAACCAAGATCCCCAAATGCTTTGGAATCAAAATTGGAAGGAAAGCTAAAATTAAAGGCCAAGGAAGGCGAAATAAAATTGGAAAAGGTTAAGTCCCACGCGACAAGGCATTGCAACAAAGTTGAGGAGCCAAACTTTCCCCAATGCTCCAAAAGTCAAAAAGGAAAACAGAAGAAAAGAAAAACAAGTCAGAATTGAAAGACCCACCAAGGCAAAATAAAGTCAAAAATGTTGGGTCCCACGTGACCGATCGCCATGGACAAATTTGGAAAAGCCAAGGTCCACGGGGTTAGAGATGAAACCAATCCCCAGCAAGCAAGCATACGGTTGAGATCTTCGTTAAAAGGGCGAGTCGAGATCAAACAAGTTGAAATAATCAAGGCCGCAAAACCAACCACCATTTCAAACTGACAATTTTTCTTTGTTTGAAAGGAAAAGGTCTAACTGAAAAGCAACCTTCCAAGAAGCAGGTGCAACCAAGAAGAAACTGCGCAAGGGCTAGAAGCAGCTTCTCAACAACAACTTCAAAAAGGCAAGTTTCCTCTAAAAATTCCTTCCCGAAGTTACTCATTCTCTGACAAAGATTGAAAATAAGAAGAAGAAATGATGTCGAAAATGATTCAAACCCAAAATAGTATAGGGCCTCCAATATTTAGCTACACCATTTCTAACATAGTGTCCCATCCTCTAGTTGACACCAGCATAACCTGGTGATCTTTTCCTGACAACAGCATAACCTGTTGATCTTTTCATGATGCCGGCATAACCTGGTGATCTTTTCCTGACAACAACATAACCTGTTGATCTTTTCCTGACGCCAACATAACCTGGTGATCTTTTGATGATAAAAACATAACCTGTTGACATTTCCTGACGCCAGAATAACCTGGTGATCTTATCCTTGCAACAACATAACATGTTGATCTTTTCCTGACGCCAGCATAACCTGGTGATCTTTTCCTGACAATAGCATAACCTGTTGATCTTTTCCTGACGCCAGCATAACATGGTGATCTTTTCCTGACAACAACTTATATAACCTGTTGATCGTTTCTTGATGCCAACATAACCTGGTGATTTTTTCCTGATGCGAGCATAACCTGGTGATCTTTTCCTGACAACAGCACAACCTATTGATCTTCTCCTGACACCAGCATAACCTGGTGATCTTTTCCTGACAACAACATAACCTCTTGATCTTTTCCTGATGCCAGCATAACCTGGTGATCTTTTTGTGACAACAACATAACCTGTTGATCTTCTCCTGACGCCATCATAACCTGGTGATATTTTCCTGACAACAACATAACCTGTTGATCTTTTCCTAAAGCCAGCATAACCTGGTGATCTTTTCCTGACAACAGCATAACCTGTTGATCTTTTCCTGACAACAACATAACCTATTGATCGTTTCCTGACGCCAGCATAACCTGGTGATCTTTTCGTGACGCCAGCATAGCCTGGTGATATTTTCCTGACAACAACATAGCCTGTTGATCTTTTCCTGAAAACAGCATAAGTTGTAGATCTTTTCCTGACAACAGCATAACGTGTTGATCTTTTCCTGATGCCAGCATAAGCTGGTGATCTTTTCCTAACAAGAGTATAACCTGTTGATCTTTTCGACATAGGGTCCCACTCCCTAGTTGACGCCAGCATAACCTGGTGATCTTTTCCTGACAACAACATAACTTGTTGATCTTTTCCTGACGCCAGCATAACCTGGTGATCTTTTCCTGACAACAGCATAACTTGTTGATCTTTTCCAACATAGGGTCCCATCCCCTAGTTGATTCTAGCATAACCTGAAGCCAACATAGGGTATCCACTTCCTAGTTGATGCCAACATAGGGTCTCCAACCCCTAGTTGATGCCAGCATAACCTGATGCCAACATAGGGTCTCCACTCCCTAGTTGATGCCAGCATAACCTGATGCCAACATAGGGTCTCCATTCCCTAGTTGATGCCAACATAAGGTCTCCAATCCCTAGTTGATGCCAGCATAACCTGATGCCAACATAGGGTCTCCACTCTCTAGTTGATGCCAATATAGGATCTCTACTCCCTAATTGATGACTTTCCAACATAGGGTATCCAGCCCCTAGTTGATTTTACTTTTAGGCATGGGGTCTCTACTCCCACCCTTTTTATTGCATTCAATAATGAAGTATTATAAAGTTTTGTTACAAATAACTCACAAAAATTTCCTAGTAAAAACTGGGGCGAAAAAATATCGTGCGTTTGTTTTGATGCCTGAGAAGGTTGTACCTCGAGGCACATGGTTTGAGACGACCAAAGTAGAAGTCTCAATTCAAAATAAAAGAAAAGAGTTAAACCCAAAGTACAGAAGCGGAAAAGATGTGGACTGTTCAAGACAGATTGAAGTCACAATCTATGCATGTCCCTCCTTGATCCGAAAAAGCTGAAGAAGATTGAACCAGCATATACAGCTAACAAACATCAAGATTCAGATAAGTGTCTGCATGAAGAACCAACTAAGACTCAAGATCAAGCTTCAATAGACTCATATATAGGAATCTTGTAACTCATACCTGATAGGCTTAGTTATTCTTTTTCATTTTTGATTTTGATGTAATAACAGGACCGCGGACCGGAACCTTGATGGAATAGAAGATCACTCGAGTCCCCCATTCTCTCCACACACTTCATCACTCCAGAACTTCTTGAACTACACGCGACCTGATTCCCTTAGAGCCCGAGATATGTAGGCTGTCCAAAACCAGGACTCGGCCACATTATCCTTTTATTTTAGTTTTAGGTCTCTCTAAATAGGATTATTATTTTTATTTTTTGCGATGATTTAAACCTAATCCTATTTTTATATTTAGTATGATATTTGAAAAATGCCAAAAAATAGTTTCATATTTTACATATAATTTAGTTTAGTTAATTAGATTGATTTTTACATTATGTAGTATATTTACCTTGTATTAAAAGGGGTTTAGCAAAACTTTAGATATTTTTAGCCCAATTTTAAACCCATAATTCCCAAGCCCATACCCCATTTCCTAAAAAAGACCCTAACACTAAGGTTCTTCTATTTAATCTTGAGAACATTACACATTAAAAAAAAGGAAAAACCCTAGAAGAAGACTTCTTATTCAACACCCTACACTTGAAAACCCTAGGACCAAAAACAAGACAGCCGCTGCCGCACCAAGCTCGCCGGAAATCCGGCAGCACCATCTTCTCCACCTCCTCGTCGCCGAATCCCCTTCATCTTCAACTTTATACACCCTAACACAAAAGAGAAAACCAACAAGAAAACCCTAGCAAGACCCTCACCCCTGATTTTCGCCACCACCAATTCCGAGAACACCCCCCCCCCCCCCCCCCCCCCACAAGAGCTCCTCCTCTCCAAAACCTCATTGTCGCGACTGTTTTCCTTCTTCCTCGCGAAAAATGACCACCCTTCTCCATCCTTCCGGCAGCCACCAGAAACCAACCTCACACACACGTAGAGATAACCAGTAGTCGTTGGTAGGCACCACCTCCGCCCAGAACCTTTAGCCAAAAAGTCCAATCACTCTTCGCAAAAATCATACGCACACACACAAAACAGAAAAGAGAAAAGGGGTCTGGCTTGAGTTAGAAGTTGGTGTCAGGTTCGAGGTTTCCGGGAAAATCCGCGTTTCCAATTTGAATGTGAAGTGTTATTTTCGGATTGAACAATATCTCTACTTGTAAAGGTATGATTTCCACAGTTGATAAGTTTTTAGATGTTTGTAGCCATTCAAAATTGTGAAATATATGTGTAGTCGATGTCGTTATGCTTATTTTCAATGACTGTTGATCTCATTTAGTGAATAAACATTGGAGATCCATTATTTTGTTTTGTTAGAGGTATAAATGTTTATGTTTCGTTCATTAAATTTTTTAGACGAATAATGAGTGCATCCTATTTTTGCTTAAGTGCATTGATTCTTCTTGTGAGTATGCTGTTGGGTACTAAGAAACGAGAAAGAGTAGAGTTTAAAGTTTGGATTGAATTTTTTTTATAATATTTGGGTTACTGTGGTAGTAGTTTAAGAATGAATTTTTGGATTAATTGTTGGACCACTAGAATAAAATTGAAGATCAGTTGGCATGCCTTTAAAATAACACAAATTTATACTATCTTCCCCACAATTCTTTATCTATAAATTCGTGTAATTTGCAGTAATCACAAAGATTAGAAAAAATTTCAAATGCGCTTGTTGGTTTAGGTGCGCTATTAATCATAAACATCGTGACTATGGGCACGGTTCCCGTGGCATGGTTACGATACGTAAATCTCATTCAGGTGTGCATTTCATGTGACCCGATCTAACTTTGAATAATAATAAAAATAAACATGTCGCAAATTGAGGGTGAATTTCATGTGGCGCGGTTCACAACATGTACCAAAACGACAAGTGTACGACATCGTGACTTGTTGCAAAATAATTCCATAAATAATTAAAAGTGGTATAAAAGAAATACTGCACAAAAGGTTTCAAAAACATGTAATTTATTAGATAATTATGCCAATTATTAATCGTTGAGCGACCGTGCTAAAAACACGGAACTCGGGAGTGCCTAACACCTTCTCCCGAGTTAATAGAATTCCTTACCCGGTTTTCTGGTTTTCGCAGACTATTAACAGAGTCAAATTTCCGTGATTTGGGATTTAAAATAAATCGGTGACTTGGGACACCATAATTATCCAAAGTGGAGACTCTGAATAAATAAATAATCCCAAATTCGACTTATGTCATTTTAATTGGATAAACTCTCTTATCCCACCCCTATCGGGAAAAAAGAGGTGTGACAAGCTCAGTCCAGGCAAAAGAGTTATGCCGATCGTAAAGTTTGTGATGTAGCATTCATGGTCGTAGATAGGGTATTACTTCGGGTATCTCCCATGAAGGGTGGTATGAGATTTGGGAAGAAGGGAAAGTTGAGCCCTAGCTATATCGGGCCATTTGAGAACCTCGGGAGAGTGTTAGATTTCATCTCTTTCCAGTTGGACAAGGATTTGACTTATAAGGAGGAGCCGGTAGCCATTCTAGACCAGCAGGTTCGTTAGTTGAGGTCAAAGAGTTACCCTTCAGTTTGAGTGCAGTGGAGAGGTCAGGCCGTTGAGGCAGCTACTTGGGAGTCCGAGTCGGACATGCGGAGTAGATACCCCCACTTGTTCGCCAGTTCAGGTACTTTTCTATGTCCGTTCGAGGACAAACGATTATTTTAGAGGTGGAGATTGTGATGACCCAAACAGTCATCTGTGATTTAAGACTCTATTTCGGCCTTGTTAGCCTTAAAACCCCTTTTTTATTCACCTCGATTAACATGCGCAGTCCGGGAAGAAATCCAGAAAGCTTTTATGTAACAATTTATGAAATAATAATTTTTGGGATTTCAAATTGATTTTTAGTTGACTTTGGTCAACATTTTGAGTAAAGAGACCCGGACCCGGACCCGTGTACCGACGGTCCTGCAAGGTCCATAGTAATATATGGGTCTTGGGCGTATTCCCAGAATCGAATTTCGAGATCCATAGCTCAAGAAATGAATTTTTTATGAAAATTGTAGGACTGAAACTCAAAGGAATTAAACGAATTTATTTAAGTTTGATTTCGCTGGTATCGGGACCGTATTTTGGTTCCGTATCTCGGTACCGGTTTAATATAATATATATGTCATGTCTGTGAATTTTGGTAGGAATCAGAGTTTATTTGACGTGATTCGGACGTATGGTTGGAAAGATAGTAATTTTGAAGTGTTCTTGAGTAATTCATGAGTTTTTGTGATAAATCCGTAGTTTTAGGTGTTACTTTTTGGATTTGATCGCACGAGCAAGTCCATATGATTTTTTAGACTTGCGTGCATATTTTGTTTGGAGCCCCGAGAGCTCGGGTGAGTTTCAGATAGGCTACAGAGTAATTTTTGGAACTTAGAAATAGCTGGTGTGTCTGGTGCCTGTAGCAGGCCTCTGATCTTGCAATTGCGAGATCAGGCTTCACAAATGCAAATTAGGCAGGTATAGCAATTGCGAGATTTTTATCGCAATTGCGAAGAAATCCTAGGCCAGCAACTTCTCGCAATTTCGAGTTTTTCTCTGCAATTGCGAAGAGGGCCAGGGGAAGGCTATGTTCGCAAATGCGAACTTTTGGCCGAAATTGGGGCAGTTGTCTCAAATGAGACATATTCTTCGCATTTGCGATTTTGGCAATTGCGATGCTAAGGTCGCAAATGCGACATCCACAGCTTATAACTTTCGACTTAGATGGGATTTTTCATTCATTATTCAATTTTTTGAACCCTAAACCTCAAGAGGCAATTTTTGAAAGACCAAATATTCCCCATCTCATAGGTAAGTGATTCCTAACTACTTTTTTTCAATCTTTTACATCTTTTATCAAGATTTCAACCTAGAATTTAGAATTTTTATGGTGGAATTAGGGATTTTTGGGTAGAACTTAGGAATTTTGAAATTTGAGGATTTAGACCTCGAATTGAGGTCGGATTCCAAAACCAATTATATATCTGGGCTCGGGGGAGAATGGGTAAACTGATTTTTTGTCCGAACCTCGAGTTTGGACCAAGCGGGCCCGGGGTCGATTTTTGACTTTTGTAGGGTAAATTTAGGAAAACTATAATTATGCATTAAAGCTGATTCCTTTAGCGATAATTGATGATATTAAACTATTTATGATTAGATACGAGTGGGTTGGAGGTGAATTCTAAAGGAAAAGTTGTATTTGAGCAGTGAGTGGCCTGCGAAATCGAGGTAAGTGTTGTGTCTAACCTTAGCTTGAGGGAATATGTATTGTATGATTACTTGCTACGTGTTTTGTTGTTGAATACGGTGTATATGTGAGGTGAAAAGTACCTATACGTTGTGGTCAAATCATAACATGCGAGTGAACGTCCATTCTTGCTATTCTTGTAGTCTTAAATCCTATTATATATGCTTGTTGCTGCTATTGAAATGTTGGGAGAATTGTATCTGGTTCCACCGAGATGGATAACATTGTGAATATTTATTTGAGGTTGAGATATTACATTGTTAAAGTAATTTATGATGAAATATTGATTTCTTTGTGAAACTTCTCTTTATCAGTTGTTATTGATTCTGTGAATGGTGAAGAAGAGTGTAAAGCACGAAGGGTGATGCCTTGCACGATTTATTTATATTGTGAGGAAGAGTGTAAAGCACGAATGGTGATTCCGTGCATTCTTATTTATAATATGGTAAGGATGAGAGTAAAAGCACGAAGGGTGATGCCGTGCATTCTTATTTATTATTTGGTGAGGTATAGAGTAAAAACACGAAGGGTGATGCCATGTAGATTTTCTTTCTATTTTAGTTGCTTAATTTGTTTGTTGATCACTGTTTATTTCTATCTTCTCTTTTTTCTCACTCCTTATATTAAAATTCCACACTGCATGTTCCCTTCCCATTATTTGTTGTCTTATTTCTTTATTTGTTGTTCTTTCAAATGGCATGATTATACTGTCCAGGTTTTTATGTGGTGTCCTTTACTAGCTCCGTCACTAATACGTCGAGGTTAGGCTCGACACTTACCAGTACATGGGGTCGGTTGTACTGATACTGTACTGTGCTCTTTTTGTGCAGATCCAGGTTTAGGTCCGAGCTGATTTTGGGTAGTAGCTGACACTTGTGCAGGAGACACGATGTAGATCTGCCGACGTCCATAGATTCCTGGAGTTTCTTACTTTACATCCATTTGCTTTTTTATTTAATTCACAAACATTTATACATTTTCTTTCAACAAAATACTTGTAGTAAATTCTTAGTAGTTGGTGAATTATAACTCCTAACCCTGGGTAGTTAGACATTAATATTACTTTCGCAGTATCGTTATACCATTTCTCTTGTTATTTTTGGTACCATATGTTGAATGGTAGTAGGAGTTCCTATATGTTTTTTATTGTTTTAATGTCGTAACCCTCTAATGTTAGATTGCCTAGCAAGTACAGCGTTGGGCGCCATCACGGTCCCGACGGTGGGAATTCGGGTCGTGACATTAATGTAAGGATAAAATCGGTTCTTTTGTGTATTTGTGCCCCTTTTCCATTTTTGATGCTTCACACATGTGTAATTTTGATTTTATGACTTACGGGGTTGATTGATTTCAATCTGGGAAGGTTTCGGGTTGATTTAGACCCTTTGACTCTTGTCTTAGAAGCTTAAGTTTATTATGTTGACCAATATTTGACTTTTATGAAAGTGACCCTAGAATAGTCTTTAGATGACTCTGATAGGTTCGCATCATGTTTTTGAACTTGGGCCTATGCCCGAAATTGAATTCGGAGGTCTGATGGTTGATTTGTGTTTTTTTGCCGAAAATTGGCAATTTGAGATTTAGATGTTTGACCGTAGGTTGAAATTTGGCTATCAGGTTCGGAATTAGGTTTTGGGACATGAAAAGGGCCAGTTATACTATTTAGAACTTTTCTGCACAATTTGATATCATTTGGAGTTGATTTGGTAGTATATTGACACTTGGTTTCAATTCTAGAAGTTCTTGAACTTTACTTTGAAATTCATGAATTTTGGTGTCCCATTCGTAGTTCCAGATGTTATTTTCCTGTTTTGATCATGCGAGCAAGATCGTTTGATGTTTTTAGACTTTTGTGGATGTTTTGTTTGGAGCCCTCAGGGTTCAGATGAGTTACAGACGTGATTCAGAATTATTTGGACTGAAACTGAACTTGCTGGTGTGTTGATGCTCTGATATCGCAATTGTGAGCACCTGCCTCGCAATTGCGAACATAGAAGGGAGGTCTTAGGTATAGCAATTGTGATGCCTGGTTTGCAATTGCGAAGTATGGTTCTAGGTAGGATATTACGCATTTGCGATGCATTTGTCGCATTTGCGATGGGAACAGAGCATTTGCGAACCCACCGTCGCATTTGAGAAGTTCCCCTTAAGTCTAACAACAATTGTGTACCATTGTCGTAAGGGTTTGCAATTGCGATTTTTGCAACTGAACAAAAGATAGAAAAATCAGGATTTAGGTATCATTTCTCATATCTTAGAACTCTAGACTCGGTAAAAGGCGATTTGGAGAGGGGATTTTCATCTACAAACATTGGGTAAGTGATTCTAATTATTTTCCCACTATATTTCATGATTATATCTTAGATTTAACATCAAATGTATGTGAATTAAAGAGGAAATTTGGGGATTTTTGTCAAAGTTTTGAGAAAAGAAGATTTGAGTTTTGAGAGTTGATTTGGACTCGGATTTGACCACATAACACATATATGGACTCGTGGGGTTAAGGATAGTCGAAATCTACCCTTGGACCCGGGTTTTGACCGGGCAAGCCCAGGGTTGACTTTTATTGACTTTCTCGAAACTGTGTAAAGATCATAGTTTTATCCATTGTAATTTAATTCTCTTGCATTTTTTGATGTTATTAAGTCAATTACTGTTAGATTTGAGCCGTGTGGAGGTGAATTTTAGGGACAAATCTATTTTCGATGAGTTGGCCTAGTTGCGGTAAGTATCTTGTCTAACTTTATTGGGGGGGGGGGGGACTATCCCTTAGGATTAGTATTGACTATGCTATTTGTGTTATGCGGAAGACATGTAAGAGAGGTGACAAGTGCGTACATGGCTATATCTGGTATTTGACCAGTTTAGGTTATTTAGAATCATGCCTTTAAGTGAATTGTCATAATATGTTATATCTCTCATTGTTAATCCACCCTTACATGTGTTAATCTACTCTTACATGCTTTATTTGACGTTGTTAGCACTGGTTCTTCCTCTTACTTGTTACTTTGCTCTTACATTCTTACGTTGACGTTATTTCCTTCCTTATTGTCTTGTTACCTATTATATTGTTGATTTACGTTTACTTGATGTTGTTATTTCATGGAATATCTTCTTGTTGAGATATTGTTGTTGAAGTTGTAAAAGTCGTTATCACATTGAGGTTAAGTTTTTAATTGTTGAAATATTTTTTCTTGTTCAGAAATTCTCATTCATTTTGTTATTGTTGAAATTCTTGTACACATTGTGGTTAAGCCATAGGCTATTTGTTGTTGAAACATTAGCATTGTTGACTTTTTGGCAAGTTGTGGCATATGGGTACTTGTGGTGCGAGTTGTGATTGTGTATACGCATACAGTGGTAAAAGGTTAGGGGTTAATACACATGCGGTGAGATAAGGTGGCCTTGATACACGTGTTGCTAGCAGGGGAACTACTTGAAGCCACGCGGTGAGATAAGGTGGGCTAAAATTCATGTAGTTATTTCGGAAAAATGATTTTCAAAACTAAATGTAAGGCTCACGCGGTGATATAAGGGAAGATTGTGATTGAAATCGTGTAATTTGGAAACAAGACGGTACCTCCATTGTGATTCTTGTTGTAAATTGCTTATTAAAAAGGTTTATTGGTTGAACAGTTCTTGTTTTTTTTGTAAGGCCCCATAAAATTCTTACCTAGAACCCGAGGTTTTTGGTGCCGAGGTAAGCTCGCCACGCTACAGACGTTTTTGATTTGTGCGATGCTTTGGGGAGTTGGAAGAAAAATTGTTGCTGAACGTGGCATTTTTGTGGTTCATTATGAGAGCGCAGAACTACTTTGTGGATCGTAAATCCGTCGTGGAGTGGAGCAGAAGAAAAAGGCAATTTTTGGAGATCGTTTTGTGGTCAACTATGCGACCGCATAATCATTTCACGAGCCGTGCATCCATCTCAGATTCATCATGAAATATTTTGGTGCCATACTTTTGCGGTGCATTATGCGACCGCATAACTGGTCACCAAGCCGCAGACCTACCGCAGACCTGACCCGGGCAGCTAGGTTTTGAAGGATGAATTCACGACCCCTTATGCGGACCACATACATGTTCTGCGGTCCACTCTATGATCGCAGAGTTGAGTTAAGAGAGTCCATTTTCTATTTTTATAATCCAACCCCATTTTGATTAAAAGACATTGGGGCTCATTTAGAAGGCAAAAATCGAATAATTTCAGAGAGAGAAGGAGGAGCTCCAACACCTTCTACTTCAATTCCTTGCTCTATCCTTGGAAAATGCACAAGGAAAGCTTGAAAAATTGTTTGCTAAAGAGGTAAGGTTCTAGCCATGGCTTTCATTTTTGAAATCTGGCTGGGAATAGGTAGTGGGGAATGTGGTTCTTGAGCGTAGGAGTTGGTTGATTATGCATTCATATGCCAGTAAAGGTGGTAGGGAGGTTGTAGAACATACATGGGTGGCCTATTGCATCGAGGATCGATTATGGGGTGAATGACCACTACCATAGGACCCTATAGTCGAATTTGCACACCGAGTATTTGATGAAATGCTTAAATAAGCTAAACCCATGAATTTATTCCTAATTATGGTTCAATTTTTTCATGTCTCTAATAGATTGAAGCCACTAGAATTTTTGGAATGTTGTAGTAGTGTAAGGAAGCTCAAGCGAGGTATGTTGGTAAAATTTCCCAGGTAGAATCAAATTCCATGATGTTCTCGTAAGTTTAATGTGTGATTGGCCAAGTTCTTAATTCTCACGTTCTGAGTCATTCCTTATCAATTAGACTATTCCAAATAAGAATTTTGTCAAAGATACATACGCAAAATGTGTTCCAAATGCTCCTATCATATTGTGTTCTCCTTCGTGATTGTATTAAAGTATGACCAATGTATCAAAATGTTATGTTTTTAAATCACTTTTCATTTGCAAGTTTATCAAGCTTTATTTTGGGATGAAACGCTCAATGAGCTTATGGCTTCTATTGCTCATATGCATACCTAAAGTCTTGATTTCAAATGCTCTTGTTGTTGATAACCTATGATGATTCTTGAAAGTGAAAGAAGTGAGTATGAAATGTTATATGTGGCCATCGTGCCACGAATAAAAGTTACACTTGTGGCCAATAGTGCCAATAATATGAAAGGTTGTGTGAAATATTATGAAATGATTTCTAACTCCATTATATAATAAATATTTTCAGAGCATCGTTGTTCATGTAGGAAGGGTATATTGAAACAACCTAACCCCGAAACTACTTGTGCCGGTGTAGGAATGATTGAGGGGTAAATCTCCTTATTTGTGTTTTGAGATTTCTCCCCTTAATTGGGATGAGATTGATGTGTTGAGATTATTTCCCTTAATTGGAATGAGATGGTTTCTAAGGGAAGTTGATCTCGACCTACACGACATTATGGTAAGACGGCTTAGCCGGTCGGGCCGAGATTGGATGCCATGCCGTGTACATAGTGGTGTTGTGAATGGATGTCATTGGATGAGACGGCTTAGCCAATCGGGCTGAGATCGGAATTCGTGCTAAAAGCACGATTACATATGAGTACTAAGGATCTCCCCACTTAAAGATATTTAAATTTATCTTTCTCTTAACTTGACATTTTTATATTGTTTGAGACTCTCATTGATCCCATGTTGTTTCTCTTTGTACTGATACTCGATTCACCGCGAGAGTGTTTTGTCTTACATACTAGTACTATTCCATATGTATTAATGTCCCTTTTTCCGGTGGCGCTGCATCTTTAATAGATGCAGGTGGTTTCAAAATAGGCGGCGTCAATATGTGATAGCGGTAGGTGGTTTCAAAATAGGCGGCGTCAATATGTGATAGCGGTACACCCTCTCCTCAGCTGATTTGGTGAGCACCACTTCAGATCGGAGTCTTGTGTCTTTTGTTCCTTATGTATAGTGTTTTGAAGTACAGCTGGGGCCTTGTCTCCGGTACCATCATATTACTCCTTTGTAAATTAGAGGTTCTGTAGACATAGTGTAAGTCCCCGTAAAATTTTATCTAGACCCCGGGATTTCGTGATGCCGAGGTAGGCTAACGTGTTTGAAGGTTACGGTACAGACGTTTTGGGTTTTGTAGTGCGTTAGGGAGTTAGAGAATAATTGTGGTAGAACTTGGCATTTCTATGGTCCACTGTGCGACCGCAGAACCATTCTATGGATTGCATATACGCCGCAGACTGGAACAGGAGAAAACCCAATGTTGGGAGGTCCTTTTGCGTTCCATTGTGCGACCGCATAATCATTTAGCGGCCCGCACTTCCGTCGCAGAACCAGGATGGAAATATTTTGGAGGAAGATTCTGTGGCGTGTGATGCAACTGCATAATTGATCTGGCGACCGCAGATCTATCGCATACTGAGCTACGCCACCCTAATTTTGGAGGACCATTTTGCGATCTAGTTGCGGACCGCATACCTGTTCTGCGGTCCACTCTACGACCGTTGAGTCGAGTTCGGATGGTCCATTTTCTATTTTTTTTACCCAACCCCATTTTGACTAAAAGCCATTGGGGCTCGTTTAGAAGGCAAAATAAGATATATTAAGAGATATGGGAGGAACTAGAGAGAGTCGGAGGAACTCCAACACCTTCCACTTTAATTCCTTGCTCAAGCGTTGGAGAATTCACAAGGAAAACTTGCAAAATTGTCAAAAAAATAGGTAAGGTTCTAGCCCAAGCTTTCACTTTCAAATTTGAGCAAAAGATGGGTAATGAGGAGTGTTATTCTTGGGGATGGGAGTTGTTCTTGTGCATGCATGTACCAATAAAAGTGGTGGTGGGGAGGTCATTGAACTAATATGAGTGAACTCTTGGTGTTGGATTGGTTGTGGGGTAAAGAAAATCCACCATAGAAACCTTGTAGTCGAATTGCACACCTAGTGCTTGATAAAATGCCTAAATGGGGTAAACCCATAAACCTATCCCTAGTTATGGTTCAATTTTCTCACTCTAATTAAATTGAAGTCGCTAGGAGTTTTGGAACGTTGTAGTAATTTAAGGAAAGCTCAAGCGAGGTATGTTGGCTAAACATCTCTCATAGAATCGAAATCCATGATGTCCTCGGATGTTTCAAGCGTGGTTGGCACAAATTCTTATCTCTCATGATCTGGGTCGTTCCGAATATTTTCAGTTATTCCAAATAAGCAACGTGTCGTAAATTATATTCTCAAAATGTGTTTCAGTTTCTCCTATCATAGTAAGCTCTGCTTGGGAAATGTATTCAAGTATGGTATATGTATCAAAATGTTATGCCTTCAATTCATGTTTCAAATGCGAGCTTATGATGCTTGATATTGTAAAGAAATCTCAATGTGCTAAGACTCCTATGGTTCATATATATATTTGAAGTCTTGATTCCAAATTCTCTTATCGTTGAAAACCTATGGTGATTCTTGAAAGTGAAAGGAGTATGAGATATAAAATGTGGCCATCGTGCCAAGAATGAAAACTACTGCGGCCAATAGTTCCAAAAAATGAAAAGAATATGTGAATGATTATGAAAGGAGTTGTAACTCCTTTATATAATAAATGTTTTCAGAGTATCCTTAATCACCAAGGAAGGGGAGGTTGAATTAATCTATCCTCGAAACAACGCGTGCTGGTGTAGGAGTGATTGGGGGGTATATCCTCGTATTGATGTGTTGAGATTATTCCCCTTAAATGGGATAAGATTAATGTGTTGAGATTATCCCCCCTAATAGGGATGAGATGATTGCTAGAGGAAAGTGATGTCGACCCACACGACATTGTGGTGAGACTGTCGCGCCCCCTTTTTCCCCTCTTAAATCGGAGAGATCGGGTTTATGACATGTTGGACAACTCCTTTTGAAGGAAAAGGGTTAAAGGAAGAGTCGCCACCTAACGATTTTTATGGTGCGTTAGGGAACCTATATTAGTTAACTCATAAGACTACTTTGCGTTACCAGAGATTGGGTAAGGGCTTGAAGTTATCCCAAAGGGAAGGTATTAGGCCCCCCTCAGGATCCACAACTGTGGTTCCCGGCCAAATAGTTTTCGTGAATTCGGACAATTAGCAAATAACAAGTACGGCTCATATAAGAGGGGATTTCAAACAAGTATTGAAGTTCATTAAAACTTTGAAAGAAATCAAGAGTAAATATTTGAGAAAAGACATCTTAGGTTTAAAGTAATATGGATCACGTCAATGCAATACCCGATAGGCAGAGCTACACGTGGTATTAGCGCACCGGTCATCATATCCATATTCTACCTTTTTCCACCCCGCGAAGGTATTTAAAACGCGTGTTGGTCACGAAGCTTATTGCGTGCTATTACCCGCCCCATCCTATCAGTCCTGGGGGAAGTTAGGGACTACTATTCCTAAAGGGGAGGTACTAGGCTGAACCCTTAGGTTAAAAGGACAAAATTCTAAATGTCAAAACAAAAACCATTAGGACTGCAAATACAGGGAAGAATATAGTGGCAGATATGAGGCTCAAGTATTCCTCCACAAGTTGTACACATAATTAGCACGACTCAACCACAAATGAGGTCTTATTTTAGAACTTAAGGCATGATGTCTAGGTGTGAATATAGTGATGAGGCAGTGTTATCACAGAGTTTCAGAGAAAGGATTTTTACCATTTTTCAAACTATTGATTTCTTATTTGTAATTATCCGGACAATACACAAAAGACGAATAGTTTTCAAGTTTTAACAAGTGTTAACACCTAAGGTTTGCCTAGGCGTATTAAAATACTCTGATTATACTACATGGTTTCAGAGAAATAATAGTTAGACAAGGTGAGTCTGGTTTTATTAATACGATGCTAAGAGTTTAGACTAGTATGGATGCAGGTCCTGGAAAACATGGTATATAAATGCAGGTAGGTTGTAGGATGATGCAAACCTATGCATGCTGTTCTAGATGCATGAACGTTTTCAGTATTGGAATCTATTCTTTTTAGCGAGATTCATTAGCACACATGTTTTAGGATGAAAGAAAAACATACAGAGATGTAATTCCTTATTAAGTTACTGAATTCTTATACATGATTTCTAAGTGTACAGAGCAGTATATTATTTAACACATGATTTTGGCATAGATAACACGAGCATGCTGAGAACGAAATCCTAAGTTACATGATTTATAATGCAAGATTCAATAGTTGATGTTATTATTTAACCTAAAACGGGATTTCTAGATGAAACAAATTGTGAAAATGCAGAGGCAGTAACTATTTCTATTATCGCTTACTTAGGAACATGATTTCTAAGTCGGTATAAGTGTAATGAGATGCTGAAAACGAATGGCCCTAAGTATCATGGTATCTAATGCATGAATGGCAAGTATTCCTAAGCATGGTGACTATGGCACATATAAGTATAAACCTACAAGCATGGTTTCTACCCATATCTATACTAAGCATGCATAACCCCACCCATTTCACTATCCAACCCCAGAATCATTTTTACAATTAATTATTACAAACCAGCATTGCACAAATTACATAAGTAAATAGGAAATTAAGAAGTTACACTATAGGGAGGCTAACAATAGGCCCAAGTCTCGAGATCCAACAATGCCATATGCCATGACCTTTTATAACCCAGGTGTGTCAGAGTTCCTAAGGACCTCAGAGGATCCCAGGCAGTGCTCACACCCAGGTACACCAGCCAGGAGTGAGTAGGTGCAGTGTGAAATGCCAGCCTTATGTGTCAGAGTTCAATGGATACTCAAATGGTCCCCAAGGCAGTGCTCACACGAAGGGGGCTGAACTTAGAAACTAGGAGTAGTGAGATGTGCTCAAAGTTTTTTGAAGGAGTTTAGTTGAAAAAGCGTTTTTTGACATAATTGTTTGAAAACAAGAGCTACAAAGAACAAGATAAGAGTTTGTTTTATGAAATTAGTTTGAAGAGGAAAAGAGACAGGGCAATCAACAACTTAGAAAACATACATAGTTCTGGAAACAAACACAGACAAGGGGAAGGGGACTGGGGACAAGTAATACATCTGTGAAGCATAGTTGCACATAGGCTAACCTCAGAGAAGTCTTACAGAACTTAACTAGTTACAACAATGATCTATCACAAATGTTCATGACAAAGAGTTTAATAACATTAGGTTGAAGAAGTGCCAAAGAGAGTTACACATTAAGTTCAAGGAAAGGTTCAGGATTACATAGTAACTAGGTATCATGAGTACATGCTTGTAGTATCAGTAATCAGGGGTAAGGCAGATTCATAATAGAACATATAAGAAAAAGTACTTGACACGCTGAACTGAAGGGGAAGAGAGATCACATAGAGAAGTAGACATGCTAAACATAGAGGGAAAGATAGATCACATAGATAAAATAAGCATGCTGAACTAAAGGGAAAGATAGATCACATAGATAAAATAAACATGCTGAACTAAAGGGAAAGAGAGATCACATGGATAAAATAAACATGCTGAACTAAATGGAGATCTCATGGAAAAAAATAAACATGCTAATTGCAAGGTAAACATCAGAACCACAAATAGAAGCATAAGAGACATAGCAGGAATCTTAATGCAAACAGAAACATGTTGTTTTAGATGCTGTAGGCTTAAACTGAAACCATACCAGTTGAATGAGAGAAATGAAGAGAAGCAAAGTAATGAAGAGCAGCAAAGTGAAGAGAGGAAAAATAGTAGTGTAGATGCAACAGGACAGTAGGGTGGCAAAATAATAGCACAGCAGAATCACTCAGTTTTGGCTTGCAGCCAACTGAGTTGCAAGTAACAGCAAGAGAGACAAGAGAGTATGTGTGTGTGTAAGAGAGAGCTTAGAATAGTATCTCTTGTTCGTGTTTTTGTTATTGAAAGACTAGAAGTATTTATAGTTTAAAACAAGTAGAAGAATAAGGTAAGAAGTACACAGTTATGGAACTAATACCAATCAGAATCAATCAATGTCCGGACTCCCTTTAATTAGGGCATCAGGACTCAAGTTGTATCAAGTAAAGAAAAAGATCAATTACAGAATTAACTTTACCATAATTAAAGCATGTGGCATGTAATAAGGGTTGAATACAGAATGCTTCGAGTGAGGAAAGTACATGTCAAATTTTTTAAAACATATTTAGGCACGTAAAATATGGTAGAATACAATTTGATTCTGAAAATAAATCACAGGAATCACGTATAGGACTAAAATCATAAGGGAATCAATTTTAATTAAGGAAAGTGTCACACATGTAAGGAAGTAATTCAAAATCAGTAAAAGGTTCTAAGGAAAACACATATGAGTTACAGTTTTGAGAAAAGATATCACAACCTTGAGGGAGATCAATAGAACCAACAGGGAATACTATGTAAGGGCTAATATGACAAGTAATCGAGTCTGTTAAGCAATAAATAGCACAAAATTAGACAAAAACCTTAGGCCAGCAGTAGAGGACAACAGAAGATTGAAAACCCTAGGTAAAACAAGAATCACACAGGTGCATAGACGAACAATGATGTTAGACATAATATGTGATAACCCAAAAAAGGGTCATCTTATGTGCATCTACTTATGACTGTGTTCTGAGGCATGAAAGCCTCCATTAATATCACCTTGATGTACGTGCGCAGCCCGGACGCGTAGCCGGGAAGCCTTTATGTGAAAACTTGATTAAGAGTTAAATTTATGATAGTTAATTGAATAAAGTTGACTTTGGTCAACATTTTTTATAAACGTACCCAAATCCATGATCCGACGGTCCCGGAAGGTCCGTAAGAAAATATGGGACTTGGGCGTATGCCCGGAATCGAATTCCGAGGACCCAAGTCCGAGAAATGATATTTCTAAAGAAAATTGTTTTATGAAAATATTCAAGGCTTATGAAAATGAACCTTGATGTGAAACCTGTGCTTTCGGGCCCGTATTATGATTTCGGCGCCCGGAACAGGTTCAATATGTGTTATATAAGTTATCTACAGAATTTGGTAAGAAACGGACTTGATTTGATTGGTTTCGGATCAAAATGAGGAAAATTGGAGTTAATGAAGTTTTGAGGTTTTTAAAGAATTTGAAATTTGGCTTGAAAGGTGAGTTTATGTTCTCGAGGTCCGAATGAAATTCCGAGACCGGAAATAGTTCCGTTGTGTCATTTATAACTTGTCTTCAAAATTTGAAGTCATTCCGAATAGTTTAGCCGAATCGGCGCGTTGAAGTGAATTCTAGAATTTCAAAGTTCTTAAGTTTGATTAATTTGGTTTTGGGGTTTGATTTCGAGTTCTGTTGTTGTTTTTCATGTTTCGGAAGTTTGAGCGAGTCCGTATCATGAATATAGACTTTCCGGTGCTTTTGGACGGGGTACCGAGGGGCTGGGAGGTGTTTTAGACCCCCGGGAGCTAAGTTGGAAAACCAGAAAAATCTGCTATCTGGTTTCCTTCTCTGCGATCGCAGAAGGTGGGTTGCGATCGTGGAGAAGGATTTTGCTGGGCTAGTGATTGTTCACTGCGATCGCAGCCTCCCCTCCGCGATCGCAGAGGTCTGGGTTCCACACCTTCGCGATCGTAGCCCGTTTCTTGCGATAGCATAGAGTCGCGTCTGGGCCGGGTGAGTTTGTACTTCGCGATCACAGGACCCCTGCCGCGATCGCAGAGGTCTTGCCAGTTGTTCTTCGCGATCGCAGGCCCCTTGTCGCGATCGCAGTGAAGGAATCACTAGGCAGTTTTATAAAATACGGGACTTAGCCTTGTTCCTCCATTTTCATCTTCGTCTTCAATATTTTAGAGAGCTCTTCAAGGGACCTTCCACCACTGCTACTGAGGTAAGTAAACTCCATAGTTTTACTAGTTTCAAACACTAATCCCTAGTTAAATTCACTACTAAATTATCAAAAATCATAGAATTAGGTAGTAATTATAGGGTTCTTGAGGATTTTGTAATTTTCCATTTTAGGCCATGAAATCAAGTAGAAATCACACCTTAATGATCCTTAGGCTATAGGTGAGTGATCCCTTCGAGAATTTTCGGAATTTGACCATGAGAGGCCGGGGTTAGAAATTGGGAATTGTTCAAGAATGGCGATTTTATTGAATAACTAAGATAAGTTATCACATTGTACATGCATTGATGTTATTGTATATCTTTTGACTAGTTGCGAGTCCTCGGGTGTAGAAGTCGGAGTTTCGGGCGCAATTGTGGTCCGAGGGGTAGATTCGACACGAGGTGAGTCTCCTTTCTAACCTTGTAAGAGGGAATTGTCCCCATAGGTGATGTATATGCTATGTGTAACTTGTTTGGGGGCTACATACGCGCCAAGTGACGAGAGTCCATACATAGCGGCTATTATTGTTATGTCCGGGTAGTTAGGCCCACATCATGCCTTGTATGTTTTTCCTGTAATGCCTTAAATTTGTTTTTCTTGTAATGCCTGATATGTTTTTCTTTGTAATGCTTCATATGATTTGTTGTAATTCCATATGTACTACGAAATAATGTTTTGCATCGCGTTATTCTTCTGAGGCTTTATTGAAAAGAAATTGTGAGATATATGGGAGCGAGCCGTACGCCACGGCGGAAATGAAAAGAAATTGATAAATATATGGGAGCAGGCCGTATGCCACGGAGGGATTGAAAAGAAATTGTGAAATATATGGGAGCAGGCCGTACGCCACGGTGTAATTGAAAAGAAATTGTAAAATATATGGGAGCGGGCCGTACGCCAAGGCGAAATCGAAAAGTAATTGAAATATATGGGATCGGGCCGTACGCCACGGCAGTGTTGAAAGAAATTGAAATATATGGGATCAGGTCGTACGCCACGATAGTGTTGAAAAGAAATTGAAATGAATATGGGATCAGGCCGTACGCCACGGCGAGTGTAGAAAGTACCTTATGGGAGCGGGCCGTACGCCACGGCCGATCTAAGAATTTGTGATTTTTGTTTCATTCGGTGGTCTTACTCTTGAAAGTGCTTTATTGTTTAAGTTCAGTAGCCATTGGATTTTTCTTCTTTCAGTATATGTACTTGTTGCTTATTTCCCTGACATGCCTACTTTATTTCATCATATGTTATTACTGCTGGACCTTAGTGAGTATTGAGTCGACCTCTCGTCACTACTTCTTCTAGTTTAGGCGGGATACTCACTGGGTACATATTTATTTAATATGTACTCATGCTGCACTTTCTTTTCTTTTCTGTACTTGACTGTACAGGTCCGGAGGCTGGCACGTCTGACCATCAGGCTGGTGCTGGATATTGACAGCGTGGTCATACTTCACGGTGAGCTGCTTTCGCGGTGACTTTCTAGCAGCGCCCTGGAGCTCTTTTGTTGTATTCCTCTGTCCATTTCATTCAGACGGAGACTCTGTATCTATTGTAGTCATTGTATATTCAGTAGTTGCCCAGGACATTCGTGACACTAGTTCCTGACACACACGCGTAGTGTATTTATATTGTTGGGGTTTTGGGATGTATATCCATGTGTATGTTATATCTCGACTTTGTATCTACTATGACTAACTTTCGCTCAAGGATAGTATCATGTTAGTTGTTATAACTGGTAATCTCTGACTTGTTTAATTATCTGGGGAAGGGTGTCACTTGGTGTAATTTGTGTTGGCTTGCCTAACCCCGTCGTTGGGCGCCATCACGACTCGGATTAGGATTCTGGGTCGTGACATAATAGAAACACAGAGATAGTAAACCTTATCAACACCAATAATAGGTTAGAAATCATAGAGAAGCTTAACATATACGAGAGATAAGAGTTCAAACAACGTATCAGTCATAGATAGATTCAGAGTTTAGGGAAAACTTGGGGTTTTCATTAAAGAAACTTAAAAATGATAGAAGCTTTGAATAAATCATTGAATAATAGGAAGATACACAGAATCACATAAAAACAGAAGCAAGAAATTGTTTCTTAAAAGGGGTATGAAACCCTAATTTTATAAATGAAAGATTGCTTAAAGATGAAGGTTTTTTCAGAGAAAAACATGTAAAGCAACTTCGTAATATCATAGATCTAAAGCAGATCTAGAGGAAATTGAAAAGCCATAGGTTTAGGGTTTCGTGGAACCTAGAGAAGTACGAAAACTCTCAAAGACTTCGCCGACTTAAGCCGGAAAGGTTGTAGTTCTTACTCAGATAGCCGGGGAAGGTCGAAAAGTGGCATGGGACCATGGGAGGTGAGTGAACCGCTCTTGGTTCGCCTGAGGGCTTTAGGGTATCACTGGACTGGTGCAAGGTGGGCAAATAACCATGAGACAATGAGGAGCCATGGTTTCCGGTGAGAGAACCAGCCGGAGAAGATGAACGGACTCCATCGGAGGAGAGAAGCCAAGGGAGGCTTCTAGAGAGAATCAGAGAGTAACAGAAAGAGATAGAGAGAGAATGAGTGTTAACAAATGTGGGGTCGGTTGGGGGGTAATTGAGTTTAATTATGGTGACTTTGATCTGGAACATTGATCTTATTTGATCCACGATTCAGATCAGGCGTGGGGGTTGGGTCGGGTAGGATATTTGTTGGGCTGGGTCCTTTAATGTGTTAAAGGTAAGGTGGGGTTGGGTTAAAACTGGCTAGAATTTAAATAAAAATAGGCTAAATGTAAAATACCCTAAAAATAAGATATTTAATTAATTAAAATAGCTCATAATTGTTTAAGATAAAATTAAAACCAAATAAATGAAATTAAGATAGTTAACTACTATAAAAAAGTATAAAATGATCATTTGTTGATTAAAAAATGATATAAATGTATATTTGTGCTATTGTTGCAAAGTTGCTGAAATTAACTAAATAATGCTAACATTGGTTAATTTGTGAAACAAGTAAATTCTAATGGAGCTAAATAGGATTATGAATAACATATTGAGCAAGAAGATATTTTGAAATTATTTATAACATCATTTATAATAATTATGGAACATAAAGTATTAAATAAATAAAAAAATAATTTGATAAAAACACAAAATATTATGGGAAAATGCCAGTCACTGTAAAGAATGATTTTGAAAGTATATATGCAAGTTTGAAAATAGTATTTGAGGAAAAATTGGATATCAACAGCTGCCCCTCTTTACATGGAAAGGATGAAAGAGTTGTTAGGTAGAGATATGATGGCCAATTTTGACCGAGTAGAAATAGATTGAGAGATTTGGGCGGCACCCTGGCTTTTGAGCTGCCTACATATCCTTAGTTTTACAGGAATCAAGCCGTATGTTGTTCGGGAGTCACCAGCGAAGTATACCGATGACGTTTTATAAGGACGGACGCAAGGTGCAAAGCAAGATGATCAAAATGGCTTACGGGGTAGTTAGGAGAACTGGAGCATTCACTTCTACCTGGCTGGTTGTTCCTAGCCAGATTTCCTGCAAATGAATAACAAGCATATATTGTGCGTAATTTAAACATGATGCAAATTCCCGTTGGACTATGAATGCTGTCTTTGGATGGTTGAGGATGACGTCATTAGACCATGATGTCTTTGGCCATGAATCACTTGATGCGGGATTCGCGGGCTATGAAATGATGTTCTCGGGCCATGAAGTTGGTGCCTCCGAACCATGATGCCTTTAAATAATGATATGCGAATTGATAAAAGAGATCCTCAGGCCATGAAATGGTGTTCTCGGGCCATGAAGATGGTGCCTCCGAACGATGACACCTTTGGATAGGTTGGCGATATTTCAGCCCATGAGAAATGCAATAGTATGATGCTAACAAGAAAGAGCTTAGTCTTGCGAATTAGGAGGGCAGAGCTTAGCCCAAAAGGAAGCGAAGTAAATGATGACAATGACAGTGATTGCTTTGAAAAGTAAATGGGGAGGCAGCGTTAGCCTCGAAAGGCAGGATGGTAGCCTTATGCAATGCAAAATGTGGATGGAGGTAGCGTTTAATCTCGGAAGGCAGAATGGTAGCCATATGAAAGAAATAATTGCAGATGGAGACAATGTTTAGTCTCAGAAGGCAGAATGGTAGACTTATGCAAGATGTAAATGCAGGTGGAGACATCGTTTAGTCTCGGAAGGCAAAATGGTAGCCTTATGCAAGATGTAAATGCAGGTGGAGACAGCGTTTAGTCTCGGAGGGTAGAAAGGTAGCCTTATGCAAGATGTAAATGCACGTGGAGACAACGTTTAGTCTTGGAAGGCAGAAAGGTAGCCTTATGCAGTGCAGATGCAGATGGAGACAGCGTTTAGTCTCGGAAGGCAGAAAGGTAGCCTTATGCAATGCAGATAAAATGCAGATGGAGACAACGTTTAGTCTCGGAAGGCAGAAAGGTAGCCTTATGCAAGAATTAATTGCATATGGAGACAACGTTTTGTCTCGAAAGGCAGAATGGTAGCCTTATGCAAGATGTAAATGCAGGTGGAGACATCGTTTAGTCTCGAAAGGCAGAATGGTAGCCTTACGAAAGATGTAAATGCAGGTGGAGACAACGTTTAGTCTCGGAAGGAAGAAAGGTAGCCTTATACAAGATGTAAATGAAGGTGGAGACAACGTTTAGTCTCGGAAGGCAGAAAGGTAGCCTTATGCAGTGCAGATGCAGATGGAGACAGCGTTTAGTCTCGGAAGGCAGAAAGGTAGCCTTATGCAGTGCAGATGCAGATGGAGACAGCGTTTAGTCTCGGAAGGCAGAAACGTAGCCTTATGCAATGCCGATAAAATGCAGATGGAGACAACGTTTAGTCTCGGAAGGCAGAAAGGCAGCCTTATGCAGGAGGTAAAATGCAGATAGAGGTAGCGTTTAACCTCGGAAGGCAGAATAGTAGCCTTATGCAGTGCAGATGCAGATGGAGACAGCGTTTAGTCTCGGAAGGCAGAAAGGCAGCCTTATGCAGGAGGTAAAATGCAGATAGAGGTAGCGTTTAACCTCGGAAGGCAGAATAGTAGCCTTATGCAGTGTAAGGGCAGAGAATAAAAATGCGGATAGGAGTTCTTAGCTGGTGATAAATTGAGGCAATATGATTATTGTGAGTATTGCAATAAGTGAAGTGCCATTTGTGATGATAATAAATGTCGGCGTGTGCGACGAGCTTGAGAAGTGTGTCTTTGCGCAATGTGTGTTCACCGGGAGGGTAATATGTTTTGGGGCCTTTGCGATCTTTGTGCCTGCAACCAAAGAAAATCGTGAGTTCTGTAAGGGGAAAGGTTAGTCCGCGTTCCCACTGACTTTACTTGACTTGCTCCCTTAGTCGTGATGATACTGTCTGTATCACTAGGGTAGCGTTTGCTAAACAAGTTGTTTAAGTAAAAACAATATGCATGATTTTGTAAAGATACGATATAAGCATATAGTCTAAAAATAGTTTTTAGATGAGCCGATGTACGGGACGCAGTCCGGGACGTTGCGACCTCTCCTGCCACAGAATTTTGAGGGTCCTCCTCAAATTTCTGCCTCAGTTTGATGGGTGGATACTTCTTACTGTTTCTCGTGCGGCGATTGGCTGAACTTGCTTCAGAATTTTGAGGGTCCTCCTCAAAATTCTGCCCCAGTTTCCATTCGTGGGAAAAATAAAAATTTTATTGGATTGTGACCGAACCCATTGGGCTGCCTACGTATCCCCTCTTAAACGAGAATCAGGTCAGGCGTAGTTCAATTTACATTGTTGACAAAAGCATAAGGAATTACACATAGTAGCGCTTGACTGCATCTGAATTGATTGGTTTTGGCCAAACTTGTCCGTCCATTTCTTCAAGTATGAGTGCTCCTCCTGTCAGCACTCTGTGAACCATATACGGGCCCTGCCAGTTGGGAGAAAACTTCCCTTTGGCTTCGTCTTGGTGAGGAAAGATTTTCTTTAGCACCAGCTACCCTAGTGTGAATCGTCTTGGCTTGACTTTCTTGTTGAAGGCTCTATTCATTCTGTTCTGATATAGTTGACCATGAAAAATTTCGTTCATTCTCTTTCCGTCTATGAGGGCTAGTTGCTCATAACGGTTCCTTACCCATTACGTGTCGCTGAGCTCAGCTTCTTGTATAATTTTTAGAGAGGGAATCTCAACCTCGGCGGGAATAACGGCCTCTGTACCATAAACTAGCATGTAGGGGGTTGCACCGGTTGATGTGCGAACTGTGGTGCGATACCCCAGTAGGGAGAATGATAACTTCTCATGCCATTGCTTGTGCCTTTCTATCATCTTCCTTAGTATCTTCTTGATGTTTTTGTTAGCGGCTTCTACAACTCCATTCATCTGAGGACTGTAAGTTGTGGAATTCTTGTGTTTGATGTTGAATGTTTAACACATGGATTTCATCAAGTCAATGTTGATATTAGAACCATTGTCGGTGATGATTGACTCTGGAACTCCGAACCGACAAATAACGCGGTCGCGGACAAAGCTGACCACGACTTTCTTGGTAACTGCTTTGTAGGAGGATGCTTCGACCCATTTAGTAAAGTAATCAATGGCAACAAGAATAAACCTATGTCCGTTAGAGGCTGCAGGCTCGATAGGTCCAATGACGTCCATGCCCCAGGCGGCGAACGGCCATGGTGAACTTGTTGCGTTAAGCTCACTCGGAGGTACCTTTATCATATCTCCATGTATCTGACAGGGGTGGCATTTCCGGACGTACTGGATGAAGTCTATTTCCATGGTCATCCAGAAGTAACCCGCTCGGAGTATCTTCTTCGCTAATACAAACCCGTTCATATGTGGACCGCAGGTCCCAGCATGAATTTCTTCCAATAGTTTTGATGCTTCATTTGCATCGACGCACCTTTATAACCCCAAATCAGGAGTCCTCCTATACAGGATTCCTCCGATGTGAAAGAAATTGTTAGACAATCTCCGAAGTGTGCGCTTCTGAGTGGCGTTTGCAAGCTCTGGGTATTCTCCTTTTGCCAAATATTCCAAAGATTTACGTCTGCTTCTTCTTCAACATGGGCATAGTAGGCCGACTGACTGTGAATTTTCACTGGAATGGGGTTAATGAAAGTTTTGTCTTGATTTTGAATCATAGATTACAAGGTAGCCAGAGCATCGGCGAACTCATTCTGGGTTCTGGGGACATGCCGGAACTCTTTCTTTGTGAACCTCCTTCTCAACTACCGAACGTGATGTAGATAGGGTAGTATCTTGGAATTTTTGGTTGCCCATTCTCCTTGTACCTGATGTACCAATAGATCTGAGTCACTGATCACTAAAAGCTCCTGGACTTTCATCTCAATGGCCATGTTGAGCTCTAAGATACAGGCCTCATATTCAGCCATGTTGCTGGTGCAAGGAAATCTGAGTTTGGCGGATGCTGGATAATGCTGACCTATTTCTGATATTAAGACTGCTCCGATACCGACTCATTTGAAGTTTGTTGTGCCATCAAAGAACATCCTCCAACCGTCGTACGATTCTGCAATGTCTTCTCCTACGAATGATACCTTTTCATCAGGAAAATACGTTTTCAGGGGTTCGTATTCTCCGTCCACTGGATTCTCAGCAAGATGGTCTGCTAATTCTTGTCTCTTGACCACTTTTTGAGTCACATAAATAATGTCGAACTCACTCAACAGGATTTGCCACTTGGCTAGCTTGCCAGTTGGCATGGGTTTCTGAAAGATGTATTTCAATGGATCAATCCTTGATATGAGATATGCTGTGTAGGCACAGAAGTAGTGCCTCAACTTCTGAGCAACCCTAGTCAAAGCGCAACAAGTGCGTTCCAGCAAAGAATACCGTGCCTCATATGGAGTGAACTTTTTGCTGAGATAATAAATAGCTTGTTCCTTCCTTCATGTTTCGTCATGTTACCCCAGAATGCAACCGAAAGCTCCATCTACTACGGCAAGGTAGAGTAGCAGGGGTCTACCTGGTTCAGGTGGTACCAAGACTGGCAGTGTGGATAGATACTCCTTGATTCTGTCGAAAACTTTTTGACAATCCTCGGTCCACTTAGTCGCAGCGTCCTTCTTTAACATTTTGAAGATCGGCTGACAGATGTCTGTAGACTGTGCTATTAATCGGCTGATGTAATTGAGCCTCCCAAAGAAGCTCATGACATCTCTCTTGTTTCTTGGCGGTGGTAGTTCTTGAATGGCTTTGACCTTTGAAGGATCCAATTTTATTCCCCGGCGGCTCACAATGAATCCCAGCAACTTCCCAGCAGGAACCCCGAATGCACACTTTGCGGGGTTCAGCTTCAGATTATACTTTCTCAACATGTTGAAGAACTTCCTTAAATATTCCATATGATCAGCAACTTTCTTTGATTTGATAATGACGTCGTCCACGTACACCTCGATCTCTTTGTGAATCATGTCGTGGAATATGGTAGTCATGGCCCTCATGTAGGTGGCCCCTGCATTCTTTAAATCGAACAACATCATCTTGTAACAGTACACTCCCAAGGGCGTGATGAACGCTGTTTTCTCAGCATCTTCCTCATCCATCCAAATCTGATGATATCCAGCGAAGCAATCTACGAAGGACTATAGCTCATGATTGGCGCAATTGTCAATTAGAATGTGTATGTTCGGCAAGGGGAAGTCATCTTTCGGACTGGCCCGGTTGAGATCCTGGTAATCGACACAGATTCTAACCTTCCCATCTTTCTTTGGCACAGGTACGATGTTGGCTAACCATGTTGGGTATTCAACTACCCGGAGAACTTTGGCGTTGATCAGCTTGGTAAATTCTTCTTTGATTTTTAAACTCATGTCAGTCTTGAACTTTCTGAGCTTCTGCTTTACCGGTGGACATGTCGGATTGGTCGGCAGTTTGTGACCCACAATGGACGTACTTAGACTAGTCATGTCATCGTAAGACTAGGCGAATATGTCCTCATACTCCCTTAGGAACTCTGTATACTCTTTCTTCTCTGACGGTGACAAATAGATACTGATACGCATTTCCTTGGCATTTTCTGAATCTCCCAGGTTGGCAACCTCAGTCTCATATAAGTTGGACTTAGGTCTATTTTCAAAGTCTTCGACCTCCTTAAAAATTTCGTCAGGTATCTTGTCTTCATCTGAATCAATGTCCATTTGTTGCGTCGTCTCATTGCACGTCACAGTCATCGGTTCATCAAGTAAAGTAATAGTAATGCTATATAGATAAAGTAATAAGAGCAAATGGTAATAATGAACATCAGATTCATAAAGAAATTGAAAATTGTTTTTATAAATTGAATAACTTGTTTTGAACATTAAAGATCTTATTGCGGGAATTGGAAAATGCAGTAAAGGGAAAATTGTTTAGTAAATAAAGCAATAAATAATGCTTTTTTTTAGCCTTGCTACCCCGAGGCTCGGCGGGCTCTGGTGGTCCTGATAGACCAATTCTTGAGATATGCTCCCTTGCTTAATGCCTGTACGGAAGGGCCTTCCACCCCCTTCTCGAGAATAACACAGCTATCCATATCATCATCCTCCAGGAACAAATTCCTCAGTGCAGCGAGTGCTTCTTCTTTGTCTGACCCATAAATAACGTCGGCTTGCTGGAAGGTCTGCTCCAGATGCGGTATCGGCTGCTCCAATGGGTAGTAAGTACCGCGCAAAGGTGGCGACCAACAATTGAATTCCTCCCAGGTGTACTCATATCCCAGACCGAAAGTAGTACCCTGTTTCTTGATCTTGATGGGTTTGGAGATTCCTTGAAGGTTCTTGTCAAGCCCTTTACCAGGGTCGTACCCATTCTAGTTTAGAATACTCTCGATTTTGCTATCCCACCATTTGTCTTTGTCAATGGCGTTTACTCGTTCAATATGGTGATAAGTTCCTCCACCCAATTTTCTCTTTCCATCAATCATGGGGATAGTCTGGCGACTGTAGATAGGATTTCTACCGCCGCCATGGATGATTACTTCTTGGTGGTTCCACTCGAATTTCACCGCCTGATGTAGTGTTGATGCGACGGCCCCAGCAGCATGGATCTAGGGTCTCCCTAACAGCAAGTTGTAAGATGCTGGCATGTCTATTACTTGGAAGTCCACTTCGAACCAGGTTGGTCCCATCTGTAGGCATAGACTGATTTCCCCCATGGTAGCCCTTTGAGACCCGTCGAAGCCCTTTGAGACCCGTCGAAGGCTTTCACGTTGATTTCTCCCTCTCTTATCTCATGTAGTCCTTTACCCAATTTCTTGAGTGTTATCAACGGACAAGTGTTAAGACTGGAACCTCCATCGATCAAGATCCTTGTGATGAAACGATCTTCACATTGCACGGTGATGTGCAATGCTTTGTTATGTCCCAATCCCTCAGGTGGTAACTGGTCTTCATGAAAAGTAATTTTGTGACTTCACAGTACCTGGCCCACCATGTTGGCCATTTCCCTACTAGTGATGTTGTTCGACATGTATGCTTCTCTCAATACTCTTATTAAAGCATTTCTTTGCATCTCAAAATTCTGCAGCAAATAGAGAATAGAGACCTGCGCTGGTGTCTTGTTTAGTTGGTCGATGACTGAATACTCCTTAGCCTGTATTTTCCTCCAAAGATCATCGGAACCTGTTTCAATGAGGGGAGGTCGGTTGGCAGCTTGCTTGCTTGACTCGGCCAGATGCTCAGGGGTATAGACTCTACCAGTTCTCGTCATACCCTGTGTTGCGATGGCTTCCTCAGACCTGGTTTTACCTTTTTTTCTTGCCTCGGCTGTATACTCCCAAGAGATAGCATATGAATAGAAAGGTGGTGTGGTTGACATTGCTACTAGAATTGGCGTGGTCATTCTTACTTCAACTGGAGGGGTGGAAGGACTGCAACCTCGAGTGGTGCTGGTGCGTTTGCTGGAGATACAAACTCAACTTCAATTGGCACTGGCGCCTTCGCCTTTGCAAGCGGCTTCTTCAAACTCAAATGGGATAGACATATTCACCTCGACATTCTCAGATGGATGAATTTGGACTATAATCGTGTTGAGAGTGACTGCAGGTTTCTATGGGCCATCACCTTCTGCGATCTACCCGCTTGACCCCTCGGGATCCCAATCATCATCTACTTCAATCATATGGATACCTCCACCCTTATGGTCTGGTAAAGGGTTATTGCGGACGTTCGGAGCGGGATCTTTTGCCACAATAATCTTTTTATCAATGAGGGTCTGTATCTTATCATTCAGAGAGCAGCATTCTTCGACGGTGTGTCCTTTCATGTCAGAATGGTATGCACAAGATTTGTTTGGGTTAACCCACTGAGAAGGGTTCTCAGTGGCGGCATCATGGATAGGTGTAACGTAACCAGCAGTTTTGAGTTTTTCATACAATTGGTCAATAGGCTCGGCTATAGCGGTATATTGCTTTGGAGGGCGGCGATCAAAGTTAGGGCGAGGCCTAGGGAAATTTTGACGGGTAGAGGGTGATTGATAGTGAGGTGGCTGGGAATTATAGGTGTTTTTGACGGGAGCGGGTTGTGAATATCTATGTGGGGTAGGTTGATATGTGGGTGGTGGAGATTGGTATGTGGGCGGTGGAGCTTGGTAGTTCGGGGTTGGCTGATATGTGAAGGGATGTCTTGGGTAGACCTGGTATTTGGGGTGGGGATTTGGCTTGTTGTGCAACCATTATGGCTCCCACGTCTCTCTTCTTAGACACACCACCGGACTGTAAAGCTTTGTTAGTGGCTTGTAAAGCTTCAAAATTTTTTAACCATACCGTTCTTGATAACTTTTTCAATTTGCTCTCCCAACTTGATAATGTCGAAGAACTTGTGGCCTTCAACCATCATTAGCCGTTCATAATATTGTGGGTCCTAAGCTCGGACAAAGAACTTGTTCATCTGTTCTTCTTCTAAAGCAGGTCTGACTTTAGCAGCTTCCGACCTCCAACGAGTAACATACTCGCGTAAGGTTTCTGTGGGTTTCCTCTTCAAGTTTTGGATGTAGAACACATCTGGTGCGTTCTCTGTATTGAATCTAAACCTGTCCATGAAGTCTGCTGCCATGCCTACCTAGTTTTACCATTTCTTAGGGTCTTGGCTGATGTACCAAGATAGTGCATCCCCCTTCAGACTCCTCATGAACAGCTTCATGCGGATCCTTTCATCTTTTCCTACGCCAACCAACTTATCACAGTAGGTCCTCAGATGGACCCTCAGATTACCAGTGCCATCAAACATTTCGAACTTTGGAGGTTTGTACCCCTCGGGTAGTTCGACATCAGGTTGTATGCAGAGATCTTCATAGTTCAAACCTTCAATTCCCTTGACTCCCTCAACACCCTGAACTCGGCTAGTCAGCTTTCAAAGTTCCTCAGCCAGATTCTTGATAAGCAAGTCCTTCTCATTAGATTCGGAGATATGAGAGATAGGCGGAATGGAGTGGGTCACAGTTTCCACGTAGATGTGTTTGTTGTGTAAGGCCCCGGAAAATTTTGCTAAGCAATATAGGATTCGGGGTGCCAGGTAGACTACTTGTAATATTTTATGTGCTTTAATTATAATGTAAATGAATTGGATGTGGTGGATAAGTGTATGAGTCATATAATAAGTAATGTGAGGTCCAAGGGGAAGCCTAAGGCTAGGCCAAATGGGAGAATTCCATAATAGGCTAAAATTCCAAAGGTATTTGCACTAGTACACACTTTGAAGGAGCATATCTAATTATGTATAAAGTAGTATTGATGAGTGACCTATCAAATGAAAGGTCTTCGAGTCTAGTTTCCAACTCTTCAAACCGTTCATCATTTGGACATTTCTACGCAAAGTTATGGTCAAATTACCAAAGGCTGAAAAAAAACGGTCCTGTGTCAAATCTGCGATCGCATTTTTGGTCGCGTTGTTGACTCTAGGATCGCAGATCTGTCGCAGAATGGGCCAGTGTAGCCCAGTTTCGGCACCTATTTTGCGATGCATTCTGCGGCCAACATTCTTGTTCTGCGGTCCATTCTGCAATCGCAGACCCTGTTACGGAGGCTTATTTTTCCTATCTTTATAACCCGACCCCATTTTCATAAATAGGTTTAAGGGCTTTATTTGGGGTCATTATCTTCTGATTTTAGAGAGAAATGAGAGAATATAGAGAGAGAAAGAAGGGGTCTAACTTCATAATCATCCAAATTTTGCTCAAGTCCTCAAGAATCAAGAAAGATAATCATAGATTGTCCTCCATCCGGGTAAGCCCTTCTTCCAAAAATTCCATGCAAAAGGTTAAGGGTTCAAATATGTGGTGGGGGTTATAAATAGGCCATGCATGTAGGACTAAGTTGTACTATGTGATGTTAAAAGAACTAATTTGGGTATTTCATGTTAAAATTGGTTGAGGAAAGAAGGAATTACCATTTCTAAACCTTGTAGTCTACTTCACATGTTAGGTGTTTGATGAAATTCCTAAGAGAGTTACACCATGGGTAATCTTCCTAATTATTAATCGAGTTCCGCTATCTTCTTATAGATTGTTATGGCTAGAGGTGTTGGTGTATTGTATAAACTTAAGGAAGAGCTCTTTGAGGTATGTATGGCTAACTTTAACCCTTGTAAAATCCCTCTTGTTGTGGTAAGCATACGATATGTGTACTTATATGGAAATATGTGAATTGAATGTCTAGTCGATTTCTACCCCACTGTGTTATATGAGATTTTGAATTGTGACTTGGCATGCCTACTTTATTATGTGCAAAGAGGGTAGTTGTTTAAAGTTATTGATATGAAGCATTGTAAATAAGTTGAACGGTTATGGCACCACATTGTGCATAAATTGCTGCTTGATGAATGTTTGGGGTGCCTTGAGCCCAAGTAAATGAATTGTTAAATGTGAATTTGTGATCCTTGAAAGGAAGGCCCACATGATGAAATTGTTTGGTGTTGTTGTTGAATTTGGAATCCTTGAAAGGAAAGTTCTTATAATGAAATTGTTTGTTGTTGTTGCTGTTGTGATTAAATTATTGGTGGTGTTGTTTTTGAAATATCAATTGTCAGGCGAGGTAGCCGACGCGCCGCAACACTAAGTAATAAGGTGTGGGTTGTGGTGATAAGGTTGAAAAAAATAAATTTTCAGGCGGGGTCGAGTTGCGCACTGCAACACGAAGTAATAAGGCGTGGGTTGTGGTGATAAGGGTTGTCAAGGTAATAAGGGTGGCCAATGTAATAAGGGTGGAAAAGTGATCTTTATCACTATTGATATGAAATTGATGAAACTCGTTAATGTGGTGGTGTTGAAAAGGGAAAAGGGAGAGATTGTAAAACTGTTGACTTTGATTGTCTCTTTCCGTGTGTTTCGATTGTTGGTCCTATTACTGTCCTTTTTCTTATCTATGTATTGGTTGATTTTACTTGGGATAAAGAATGTTCATACATACTAGTACTATTCCACAGTACTAACGTCCCTTTTGTCGGGGGCGCTACATCTTTTATATGGATGTAGGTAGTTCCATAGCAGGTAGCTCAACCCGCCGTTAGTGGTACCTCCTCTTCATCTCTTCAGCAGTTTTGGTGAGCCCCTCTTCTCCTCGGGGCTATGTGTGGATTATACCACCCTCTTTTGCTTGTGTTGTAAAGGTATAGCCGGGGCCTTGTTACCGACAAGTTATGTAACAATCCCTAGTATTCGTAGAGGCTCCTTAGACATGTTGTGGGTGTATATATGTATTTTTGGGTAGTAACAGTACGTACTCGGATCCGTGGATCATGTTGGAAAGTTACGAATATAATATGTATATTTGGATATCAATCATTGAAATGCTAAAAGAGGAAACAAACGGAGATATGTTGTAAAATGTACTTTGAATCTAAAATCGGCTAACTCACACGATATAATGTATGTTATGAACGCGGGGTAATACCTTGGGCAGGAAAGGCAATCCAGGTCAACTTGAATGGGTTCAACCGGTTAGGTGCCGGTCTCGTCCCTCGATTTTGGGGCGTGGCAAACTTGGTATCAGAGCCTAAGGATTTAAAGTGTCCTAGGATGTCTCGGAGCCGTGTCTAGTAGAGCCCTTCTTATCGGTGTGTTGTCGACCACATCTATAATTAGGGGGCTACATGGACATTTAGGAATTTCACCCTTCTTTGATACTCCAATCGTGCGATCAAAATGAGTAATCATAATACCATAATCCACGTGTTTGAAGCCATGAGGAGGGAATGATCCCACCATTGAGTCCGAAAGAACTTCCCAAGGGCTTGTTAGGAGAATGTATTGAGCTGTGGAGGGATTGGTAGAACCTATCCCTAAGAGGGGAGTGCCCTTGTCCCTATTAATGTCCCTGCACCACCAAATCCTATAGTATATCGGTATGGTACCAACGTACTCTTATTGTATATGTACATCCATATTGAAGAACCTTCATAGGCATCGCCTTAAAAAATGTTGAGTCACAAACCATTGCATGCACCTACTCTTTGAACGAGATCTAATATTTCGTGAATCCACCCCACCGCAAATTTCCTTATATGCAATCTCTTTTGACATCGAGATCTATAATCATGTCCTTGAATTGAGTTGTAGCTATAGAATTAACATTTCCAACGCGCCTTTCTAAACTCTATCAAGGGACTATACCCGAAGAATTTCTTATCGAATGAAGGGATGAAACATTATCATATGCTCGCACAAAATAAAAAGATATCTTTTCTTGGCCCTTTCCTTCGGGTTTCTGCTTCAATCTAAATGAAGATCTTGCTTTGTTTCATCATCATCTCTAGTATGGTAGTGTCCTCGCTCTATCTTTGTTGAGGCTTCCATTTTGGCCTAGTGGTCGGAATCGGCTAGATTTTTATTTGCTTGGCGAGAATCTCCCTCTTCTCCGGCAGGTTATTTTCTGAATTTGGTCTGCTCAATTGCTTTTAAACATTATTAAATCTCCATTGAAGCTAGGGTCCGTCGAGCCTCCATGTAGCTGGATCGTGCTACTTATTCTTGTTGCTCATCTTATTCTTGAAGGTTGTTCTTCTTTTGGTTATAAGGAAGACGAGCATTTTCGCTCCTCCTTTGGATTGCATAATACTTGTTTAAGTGTCGTTATGTGTTAATTGCTCCATGTTGCTATGAATCCAGCTGATTTTTGATGTTTGTAGTGGCTCCACTAGTCGTGAAGCTCTTGAGTTACTCTTAAAACCTCAAGTTCTTTTTTTTTATTAGCTACTCTGACATACCCGACTTTCCTCTAGTTTATGTCCGATTCCTCAGTTTCATTCTCAAGGGATGAAGGAACAACATAATTGTGTCCTTGGTATCTAGAAATACAATTTCTTTTATCAATGGTGATCCACCCTAATTCTGCATCAATTCCGCTGAATCTAGAAAATGGGATAGATGTAACAATATCTTTATTCTCTAGCTAGCTAGTTTTCGGTCCTCTAATATTACTGGGGTTTTCAATATTCTGACATAACTAAACAAGGATATAGAATTATAGGTGGCGGGGGCAAGTCAATCCATCCTCTTACTTTAACTAAGAGCCTGCTTCATTTACTATCGGTTATACTATCCCTTCTCAATCCTATCCCCTTAGAAGCACTATCTTTAAAGGTTGAACTCTGAACCAGAAAGAGTAGCTCTAATTTTAAAATACTTCTAGATATCTGGTCAATGGATTAATAAATGCCACAAATTACATGGGTTCCCACTTCACTTCAAGTTCATCAAGGGTTGATAGCATGCCACAATTTCTGAACCATCTATGCATGTGCTAATCTAACAATCCTCTTCCCAGTCTAACTCACGTTTTTAGATTTGGGGTTCACCACAGAGAAACACACCTAGTAACACATTCATATGTCAAGCCTTTCTCTCGGCCAAGCCTTATAGCATCTCCCAATTTGGTTGGTAATAATTGGTTGTGTAGAAGTGTGTTGTAGTGCATCGTTGCGAAGCATAGTTGTTAAACATAAGTGGATTTTTAAGTTTTGGAGCTATACATCATGTGACTATATGCGGAGATCTTATTTCAAAAACGTAAAGGTCCTCGTAATCCCTTATATTATCACCTTTCCTAGTGGTTACAATGTAAAGGTCACTTCTATAAGCTCTCTCACTTTCTTTTCATTTGTCTTGCATCATGTGTTGTTTACCCGTAATCTTCAATGCGATATTATCTCAATTTCTCAACTAGTTATCCAACTATATGATCTGATTTAATTAACCTCACTTTTATGTACTCTACAAGCGCCCTGGGAGTGGGCAAATTTCCCCTTTACTACAGACTTCTAAATGTCTTCAACTCTGTTTAAGCTTGTTGATTCCAAATGGTGTTCTTAGTTGTGCTGCCTTACTATCTATTTTCATCTGGTAACTCTCCTTGTGAATCTAATTTTATGCCTTATGGCATCGAGGGTCGGGGTATGTTCCTTTTGTTATGATAAAAAGATATTGCTCGCACCCCTTGTGATATTTTCTCCTAAACGATCATCTACCTACTCTGCTTGTCCATGTGACTAGGTAACTTGGGTAACTCTTCTCCAATAAGTGCATCAAGACTTCTCACCCTTTCATAATTATTCATATGGTCACCTCGAGGCCTTATTCTACACTAGCTCGTAATGATTTTGAGTACTTTCTCTCCATTGTTGATGATTTTCTTGGGCTACGAGGGCATGTCTCATGGGTTCCAAAAGTAATGATTTTCCTTAAAGTTCAAACTTAAATTGCCATGATTTCGAATCAAAGTGTGTCACCTTTTCAAAAGTCTTAAATGGGTCAAATTTTATGAGGTTATGTGACTTTTTGCTCACTCGGCTTCTAGGAGTATTGACAACGTCATGGTCATGTATGGGGAATTATTGCTACCTCTGGCATTCCACCGCATTGGGGAGGGGTAGATTGTTCGACTTATGATAATCCCATAAGTAGTGACTTCTTTTCCATCTTCATGCGCTTGTGGCATAGAGTCCTTGTGTCTCTTATTGCTAGGAGTGAAATCAAATTCCACGTATTTCATTTGCGGCCTCAATCACACCCATGTTGTAGGAGTCTTACCATATGAGCTCAACTACTTACCTTATACTCAGGGAACAATTGGCGTATCCCTCTTGATCAGTCCTTTAAAGCCTCAAGTTCACATACATGGTATCCACCTTATCTAAGAATAATAGTTACCACTATGATTCACTTATCTGATAATTGATGTAGTCACCTGGATTAAACTATGTCGGCACAGTTAATATAGATCATCGTGTCTCTTAGAATATAACCTCATAAAATACTCTGCTTAGCACAGTAATGGATTCCTGAATAATTCCAGCCCAATCTTGAACTCCGTTGCTCCTCACTGTATTTGGCCTATTTTGGTATTGTAAGTTCAAATGTCTCAAAGTCACCCTGTGATCTCATATATTCATTAGGTAATTTTATGGTCAATTTATTATGGCACATCTTAGAGTAATCATGAAGGTCACCACGAGTTTAGTTTGGGTGTTCGCATAGAGATTTAGAATTCAGGAGGGTAAACCGGTTGTTCTCGAAATTTTCCCCTATAGATGTTATGTGAATTGATAATGAAGGATACATAAGAGCATTTTCCCCATTAGGTTGCACTAGGAGTATGATTTTCCCCGTAACTATTCTCATGTACTTTGTGTTTTCATATGTTTATGTCTTAGAAGGTAGTGATAATAGAAGGGTGTGAATTGATTTGATTGAACTATATGATCATGGTAATATCCTATATGATGCATTATTGGCAAGAATCATTGTGGCTTGACTTCATATGGATTGTTGATTGAAATGAAATTATATTCTTGTTGATGAACACCTTCGTGATTACATTAATGGATGGTATGGACTATTATGAACACATGATTGTTTGGTTACTATGAAATGATATTCTTGATGGTATGATGCCATGTGATGGAATTGTGGGCTGTTGTTGTTACCATGAATTGTAATGTCCGGTGGAATTTAAATTGTACAGTGGGAATCATTAAAGGTAAAGTTAATGGATAGTTAACTCATGCGAGGTGTTTATCTGTCATCCTTGTTATGTATGTTTGGGAGTTGATATTATTTTCGTGAATGTGTTATGGCAGAGCTAGTAAGTTGAGGAGGCCACCTTGAAGGCTTAAAGTGTCGTGGAAGGAAAATATTTTTGCTTGATTGTATATCAATTAGTTTTGACTTGAAAGGTACCATATAGGTGTTATGATCTAAGAAATGTGCGGTCCATGTTCAGGTGTCTTTATGGTAATGTAGTTCTTGTGATGTTGAGATTAGTGTGGGTATATACATTGTGGTGCTTTGTCGAGTTATTTATGAGTTTTAAAGATGGTTTTGGTAGTTCTCTGACAGGTGGATAGGCCTAGTTACAAAGGAGATGCTGCCGAAATTTCTGAAAAATTTGGGAGTTAGTAAAAATTTAGGGGCTTGAGGTGGGATAGAAAAGAAATATGTTATGTTAGGTGTTTGGGTCAGGCTCTACCTCTCATTCGAGGATGAATGATCCTAAGCGGGGGAGAATGTAAGGTCCCGAAAAATTTTGCTAAGCAATATAGGATACGGGGTGCCAGGTAGACTAATTGTAATATTTTATGTGTTTTAATTATAATGTAAATGAATTGGATGTGGTGGATAAGTGTATGAGTCATATAATAAGTAATGTGAGGACCAAGGGGAAGCCTAAGGCTAGGATAAATGAGAGAATTCCATAATAGGCTAAAATCCAAAGGTATTTGCACTAGTATAAACTTTGAAGGAGCATATCTAATTATGTATAAAGTATTATGTGATGAATAACCTATCAAATGAAAGGTATTCGAGTCTAGTTTCCAACTCTTTAATCTGTTCGTCATTTGGACAATCCTACGCAATGTTATGGTAAAACTACCAATGGCTGGAAAAATGCGGTCCTGTGTCAAATCTTTGATCGCATTTTTGGTCGCATTGTTGACTCTGCAATTGCAGATCTGTCGTAGAATGGCCAGTGTAGCCTAGTTTTGGGGACCTATTTCGCGATGCTTATTTTTCCTATTTTTATAACCCCACCCCATTTTCATAAATAGGTTTAAGGGCTTCATTTGGGGTCATTCTCTTCTGATTTTAGAGAGAAATGAGAGCATATAGAGAGAGAAAGAAGGGGCCTAACTTCCTAATCATCCAAATCTTGCTCAAGTATTCAAGAATCAAGAAAGATAATCATAGATTGTCCTCCATCCGGGTAAGCCCTACTTCCAAAAATTCCATGCAAAAGGTTAAGGGTTCAAATATGTTGTGGGGGTTAGAAAAAGGTCAAGCATGTAAGACTAAGTTGTAGTATGTGATGTTAAAAGAACTAATTTGGGTAGTTCATGTTAAAATTCGTTGATGGAAGAAGGAATTACCATTTCTAAACCTTGTAGTCTACTTCACATGTTAGGTGTTTGATGAAATTCCTAAGAGAGTTACATCATGGGTAATCTTCCTAATTATTAATCGATTTTCCGCTATATCCTTATAGATTGTTATGGCTAGAGGAGTTGGTGTATTGTATAAACTCAAGGAAGAGCTCTTTGAGGTATGTATGGCTAACTTTAACCCTTATAAAATCCTGTAACGACCCAGCCGGTCGTTTTGTGTGTTGGGACTCCGTTCCCGTAAATGACTCTTTCCATAGCGGCTACTCGTTCCTTATGATTTGTGGGGGCAGGTAGTTCGAGATTCAGAAGTGATTTGGCTAGTTCAGGAACACTTGGTTCATGAAGACTAGCCTATTTGGCTAATTTTGGTTCCGAGCAGCATTTTGAGCAAACGACCTCGAAATCGAGTGTTGACAGCTCCAGCAGCTCCGGATGATGACTTCGGACTTGAGCGTATGTTCGCCTCGGGTTTCTGATGACCCGGAGTATTTCGGCACCTAAATTGGAATTCAGGATTTCATAAGATTTAGAATTCAGCCTGGAATTGGACCTCATGATATCATGGTCTGAATGGAATTCTGGAACTTGCAATAGTTCCGTATAGTCATTTATGACTTGTCCGCAAAATTTGGGGTCATTCCGAGCAATATAGACTCGTTCGGCGTATTGGTGAGCCATTGAAATTTTCTTGAAAACTAAAGTTTGAAACTAAGGGGTTTTGGAGAGTGATTTCTAGTTTGGATAATGTTTTGAGTGTTCCGAGGGCTCGAGCGAGTCCGTCTTATGATTTGGGATTGGTTGGTGTAATTTGTCGAGGGCTCGGGTGGGCCCCGATGTCCCCCGGACCCCAAGCGGGGTCAAAAACCAGCAATTTCATAGCTGGTGGGAATTTTCTGGTGTGACCGCCCCTGCGGTCCATGAGCCGCAGGCGCGAGGCTCGCACCAGCGGCCAATCCATCGCAGGAGCGGCCTTTGTCACAGGAGCGACCTTCCTTGCGCAGGAGCGGCTCCGCAGGAGCGACCTCCCTAGGGCCCAGGCCAAATCGCAGGAGCGACCTTCCTTCCGCAGGAGCGGACCATGCTCTGCAGGAGCGACCTCCCCCAGGGCCCAGGCAAATCGTAGGCGCGTCCAATTTCACGCAAGCGCGAGTCCACACCTGCGATCCAAAGTCCGCAAGAGCGACCTCCCCAGGGCCCAGGCCAATCGCAGGCGCGACCCTCTTTCCGCAGGTGCGAGTCCGCACTTGCGAACCAAGGGCCGCAGGGGCGGAAATTGCTGGGCAGTTAATATAAAAGGCCCATTTCGTGAATTTTCTTCCCAAATACATTTTTTCCTCCATTGTTGAGACCCCCAAGAGCTCCAGATCAGTTGTGGCGAGTCATTTACTCAGGTAAGTAATTCTTTGGCTTCCCGCATGTATATAACTTCAATTCTTGAAGAATTCCACTTCCATAATTCATGAAAAATTCATAAGAAAGGTTGGGAAAAATAGAGGGTTTTGAGAAAATTCAAAATCTGATTTTTGAGCCATTATAGGATGATTAGTTGAGTTAATCTTGATCCTTAGGCGACGTATAGCGCATTTCTTCAAGAATTGTAATTTTCCGGACGCCGAGGCTCGGAGTTGAATATTCCAAGTACGTCAAGAATGTGTTTTAAGGGAAATCTTTGATAAATCCTCCTCGATTCCTCCTAAATTGATATAATTATGTGTTTTTGGCTAGTTGCGAGCCATCGAAGGTAATTCGGAGGATTCGTGCGTCTTGTTGATTGGTCCGTTGACCGGAGGAGTACTTGTCCAGGTGAGTCTCCTTTCCAAACTTTGTAAGGGGGAAACGTCCCCTAGGCTCCTTGTTGCTAATTGTGATTGTTGAGGGGAATGCGTACGTACCACGTGACGAGAGTCCGTACGTGGCATCTATACTGTATGTTGGGTAGCCGTAGGACCCACGAGCATGTTCTAGGTGTTTGTTTGATATTATCTGATGCCTTGTACAAGTTATTTTCCAATATATGTGATGAAATGGAGCTATGATAGCTTTGAGTTAAATGTACATATTATTCAAATAAGAATTATGA
>MDKH01230395.1:0-17319 GCA_005239495.1 Nicotiana undulata
GTGAGTTCGATATCATTTACGTGACTCAAAAGGCGGTCAAGGGACAAGCATTAGCCGATCATCATGCTGAAAATACCGTGGGCGGAGAATACGAACCATTGAAAACATATTTCCCCGATGAGGAAGTGTCATTCGTAAGACAGGACATTGCAGAATCCTACGATGGTTGGAGGATGTTCTTTGATGGGGCCGCAAACTTCAAAGGCGTGGGTATTGGAGCAGTCTTGATTTCAGAAACCGGTCAGCACTACCCGGTATCTGCCAAACTCAGATTCCCCTGCACCAACAACATGGCTGAATATGAGGCCTGCATCCTTGGGCTCAATTTGGCCATCAACATGAATGTTCAGGAATTATTAGTAATTGGTGACTCAGACTTATTGATACACCAAGTGTAAGGAGAATGGGCGACCAAAAATTCCAAGATACTTCCATACCTACATCGTGTGCAGGAATTGAGAAGGAGGTTTACAAAGATTAAATTCCGGCACGTTCTCAGAATCCAGAATGAGTTCGCCGACGCACTGGCCACCTTGTCATCTATGATTCAACATCCAGATAAGAACTTCATTGATACTATCCCGGTGGGGATTCACAATCAGCTGGCCTACTACGCCCACAGTGAAGAAGAAGCAGATAGAAAGACTTGGTTTCATGACATTAAGGAGTACTTGGCAGAGGGAGAGTACCCAGAGCTTGCAAACGCTGCTCAAAAGCGCACTCTTCGAAGGTTATCAAACAATTTCTTTCACAGTGGAGGAATCTTATATAGGAGGACTCCCGATCTGGGTTTGCTAAGATGTGTCGAGGCAAAGGAAGCAACAAAGTTGTTGGAGGAAATACATGTTGGTACATGCGGTCCTCATATGAACGGGTTTGTTCTAGCAAAGAAGATACTTCAGGATGGTTATTTTTGGATGACCATGGAAACAGACTGCATCCAGTATGTCCGCAAATGTCATCGATGTCAAATACATGGGGATATGATAAAGGTACCTCCTAGTGAGCTTAATGCAACAAGTTCACCCTGGCTGTTCGCCGCTTGGGGCATGGATGTCATTGGACCAATTGAGCCTGCCGCCTCCAACGGACACAGGTTTATTCTGGTTGCCATTGATTATTTCACCAAATGGGTCGAAGCAGCTTCTTACAAAGCAGCTACTAAGAAAGTGGTATCCGACTTTGTCCACGACCGCATTGTTTGTCGGTTTGGAGTTCCAGAGTAAATTGTCACCGATAATGGTTCTAATCTCAATAACGATTTGATGAGGATAATGTGTGAAACCTTCAAGATCAAGCACAAGAATTATACAGCATACATACCTCAAATGAATGGAGCCGTTGAGGCTCCCAAAAAGAACATCAAGAAGATACTGAGAAAGATGATAGAGAAGCACAAGCAGTGGCATGAGAAGCTGTCATTCGCCTTACTGGGGTATCGCACCATGGTTCGCACATCAACCGGGGCAATGCCTTAAATGTTGGTATATGGTACAGAAGCCGTCATTCCTGCTGAAGTTGAGATCCCATCTTTGAAAATCATACAAGAAGTCAAGCTCAGCGACGCATAATGGTTAAGAAGCCGCTATGAGCAATTGGCCCTCATAGACGGAAAGAGAATGTACGCAGTTTGTCATGGTCAACTATATCAGAAAAGAATGATCAGAGCCTTCAACAAGAAAGTTAAACCAAGACGATTCACACCGGGGCAGCTGGTGTTAAATAAAATCTTTCCTCATCAAGACGAAGCAAAAGGGAAATTCTCTCCCAATTGGCAAGGCCCGTACATGGTTCACCGAGTGCTAACAGGAGGAGCACTCATACTGGCAGAAATGGATGGAGAAATTTGGCCTAAACCAATCAATTCAGACGCAGTCAAGCGCTACTATGTGCAATCGATATGCTTCTATCAATGTTGTAAATTGAACTACGCCTGACCTGATTCCCGTTTAAGAGGGGATACGTAGGCAGCCCTATGGGTTTGGTCATATTTTAATAAAATTTTCATTTCCCCCACGAATGGAAGCTGGGGAGGAATTTTGAGGAGGGACCTCAAAATTCCAAAACATATTCAGCCGTGCGCCGCAACAGTAACAACCAGAAGCCTTCACCCATCAAACTGGGGCAAAATATTGAGGAGGACCCTCAAATCTCCGCAGCAAGAGAGGTTTCAATGTCTCGAACCGCCTCGTGGTCGTCGGTTTATCCAAAGAATTGTTTTTTCTTATTATATGTTATATCATATTTTTATAAAACCATGCATATTTATTTCTTAAAAAAAAATAGCTTGTCTTAGCAACGCTACCCCTGTGGTACAAACAAAGCCATCATCATCAAGCAGGCAGGCCGATCCGAGCCAGCAGGGATACAAACTAACCTTCCCCCATATGGAACTCACGATTTTTCTTTGGATGCAGGAACAAATACGGCAAAGCCCAAGACATCTCATTATCCTCACCAGACACATGTTTCTCAAAGATACACTCTCGAACTCATCGCCCATGCCAACACTTACTATTATCATCGTTGCAAACGATACTTCATTCACAACAATCGTATCGCCACACTTTATCACCGTCTAAGAACTCTTACTGTCGCTTTATTTACTGCATTGCATAAGTCTACCGTTCTACCTTCCGAGACTAAGATCTATCTCCGTCTGCATGAGGTTAAGCTCTACCTCCATTCGCATCTTTGCATAAGGCTACCTTTCTGCCTTTCGAGGTTAAGCTCTACCTCCGTTTGCATCCTTTCGAGGTTAAGCTCTACCTCCGTTTGCATTCGCATCTTTGTATAAGGCTACCTTTCTGCCTTCCGAGGTTAAGCTCTACCTCCATTTGCATTTGTATCTTTGCATAAGGCTACCTTTCTGCCTTCCGAGGTTAAGCTCTACCTCCCCTGCATTCGCATCTGCATAAGGCTATCTTTGTGCCTTCTGAGGTTAAGCGCTACCTCTCCCCGCATTTTATTTCTTGCATTGCATAAGGCTATCATTCCGCCTTCCGAGGTTCTACGCTACCTCTCTCCGCATCTTATTGCATTACGCTAAGTTCCTTTCTACCTTTTCAAAGCAATCACCCTATTTATTTACGCCCTCTTGCGGGCTAAGCTCTGCCCTCCTTCTTTTCGCAAGACTAAGCTCTGTCTTGCCAACATCATACTACTGTATTCTTCATGGGCTGAAATATCGCCAACTTGTCCAAAGGCGTCATCGTTCGGAGGCACCATCCTCATGGCCTGAGAACATCATTTCATAGCCTGCAGATTTCTTTTTCAACTTGTATATATTATTCAAAGGCATCATCGTTCGGAGGCACCATCCTCATGTCCCGAGAACATCATTTCATAGCCTGCGAATCCCGCGCTAAGCGATTCATGGCCCAGTACATCATGGTCTAAGGACATCATCCTAATTGTCCAAAGACAACATTCATAGTCCGACAGGAACTTGCATCATGTTTATATTATGCACAATATACGCTTGTTCTCTATCTGCAGGTAACCCGGCTGGATCAACCAACCAGCCAGGAGCAGACCGCTCCAGTTCTTCGACATCACCCCATAAGAACTTCCTACTTTTACCCTACCATGCACCTTGCGTCTGTTCTTGTGAAACATCACCGATATATTTCGCCGATGATCCCGGAACTACATACAGCATGATTCCTGTAAAACCAGGGATATGTAGGCAGCTCAGAAACCAGGATGCGGCCAAATTCTATCCCGCAGTTTCATCTCAGCTAAAATTGGCCAACATATCTTTACCCGACAACTCTTTCATCCTTCCCGGGTAAAGAGGGGCAGCTGTTGATACCAAAATTTTCTCAAATTATTTGAAAACTTGCATATAAGCTTTCTAAATTACTCTTTGTAATAATGAGTATTTTTCCATATTTTGTTTTTATATTTTTATTAAAATATTTTCCTGTTTATTTTAATATTTCATATTTAAATAATTCATAAATTGTGCTCTAAATAATTTCAAAATATTTTCCAGCTCAGTATGTCATTCATAATCACTTTTTACTTATTAAAATCAAATTATTTCATAAATTGGCCAAATTGGGTCTTATTTAATTACAATTACAATCATTTTGCAATTATGGCCTAATTAGACATTTTATACCTTTTAGAATTCGAATTTATGTTTCTTACATTTTTAATATTGTTTGATTATCGTAATTTTACCTATTTTTAACATAATTTTATTTTTATACAACTATTAGCTATTTTAATTAATCAATTATCTACTTTTACGGGTATTTAACAAGTAGCCACATTATTTTAAATTCTAGCCACATTTTAACCTAATCTCTAAACCCAATTAACCCCAACCCATCAGACTATTTAACCCAACCCAAACCCAATATTAACCCGGCCCAACCCCTGATTAAATCTGAGCCGTTGATCAAATGAGATCAACGACCCAGATCATCTCTTAGCTTAATCAACCCTTACCTACCCCCCCACCCGTCTCTCTCATTTCTTCGAGACTGACTCTCTCTCTTCTGGTATCTTCCTCTCCCCCTTCTCTCTAGAACCTTCTGGTTCTCCAATGGTCTCCATCCTTCATCTCCGGCCACTTCCAGGCTCACCTCCTTTCAACCACCAGCCGCCTTGAAGCCTTATCTCTCCGATCCTCTCCGTCTTTGAGACCTCCATGGGTTTCAACCATGCTAGACCACTACTGGGTCTCCTACTTTGGTGAGTTTTCGGCCTACTCCGGTGGGGTTCTTGACACGGCCATGCCACAATCACCATTACATTCGAGCTTCGCGGCAGGTTCTCCGGTTATCTCTGATTCTTTTACGAAACCCTAACTTTGAACTTTTCATTTTTTTCTAATAGATCTATACATATTATTTGTTCTTTCCATGTTTCCTTCAAATATTTCTCAATTTCCTAAACGATTTCTCATCTTTACAAAACTAGGGTTTGAAACCCTTTTTCGAAACAATTCTCTTTTAATTTCTTAGCATTATTCTTGTGGGTTTTTACCGTGTTCTAACTTTATTTGAGCTTTTCCCCTTGTGTGACTCATTTGTTGTTAAAAAACCCAAAATTTTCTTGGTTCAATCTGTGAGTCTGAGTATATTGGCTATCTACTTTTATCTGTTTAGCATGAGTGCTTTGCTTTTGTGGATACTCTGTGACCCCATGTGTTATTTGCTATGTGCTCGTCACTAGGGTTCCTGACTATTCCTTTCTTTTACCCGTATCATAATTTGTACCATGTTCTGATTTCTGTCTATGTTATTTGTGTTCTATTTTCCTGAATTTCTAGACCTATGTGAGTTCTTGTTATTATGATCATTAGGGTTTCTGATTTTTGATTCGCCCTATTATGTCATGTTCGTTTGTGCTAGTGTTGAATCCCTGACTCTATGAGATTCTTACTTAAGTCCCTAATTTTGACTTACAAATTATTCCCTTGCTTTATTATGTGATTTGATTCTACTGTTAGATTGATTCTCACAGACCTTTCCTTAATTGGATTTTCTGAACCTCGACTAATTACTTGCTCTATGTGCTGAAATTACTTCCTTGTGATATTTTCCTCTAATTAATGCTGATTTCCTGTAACTAGGGCCTCATTTGAGGATGTCCTTACTGATCTTCGATTTTTTAACTATCTCTTGCTCTATTTTGTGTCTGGTATTACTGTCAAATCGATACGTGTATATTTCTCCTTAAATAGGATTTTGAACTTGGTCTTACTTACATGTGCTATACTTGGACTGTTAGTCTTGCATGATCTTCTTTCCTTATATTTCTAGTCTATCCCTGATTGAGTATGACTCCTTAATTAAAGGGAATACTTCTATTAATTTGATTCGAATTGATGCCTACTTCCATAATTCTGCTGAACTAATTTTTTGTTACCTTATTTTTTACGTGTTTGCAACTGTATATGCCTCAACTCCTTCACTAGAAACACGCATACATCAATACTATTCTACATTCTCTTTCTTTCTGTCTCTCTTTTCTCTATTTTCTGCTCTCTACTCTTGCCTATTATTAGCCGGCTGTAAGCCAAGGCTAATAGTGCTATCACTTTCCTCTCTTCTGCTTTGCTCTCTCTCTTAACACTAGTATGTTCTAACTTAAGTTTACAGCAACCTAAAACAATATGTTTCAATTCTGGTTAAGATTCTTGTTGTTTCTTTTGTTCTTTTACTTATGGTTCTATTGCCTACCATGTAACTAGTATGTCTACTCTCTTTCTATGATCTCTCTTCTTCTTATAGCCTCACATGACTCCTGTTTTCCTCTCTATGATTCATTATGGCCTATGAGACTCTTTTACTTCTTCTTTCTGCATATTTAGCATCTCTTCATGTATTTTTCTTTATCAATTGCCTTGATTCTAATGCACCTATAATACTTTGTATTCTCAGATTTGTATCTCCATCTATAATATGTGATCAACTCTTGGCATATCACATTCTGTGAAAATCTGTAACTTTTCTCTAAGGACTGATTACTGCAAATATGCTGCTACCATTACTTGTCCCTAATCCCTTTCCCCTATTTGTGTTTGCTTTCTTGAATTCTGCATACCTGTTGAGTTGTGATCATTCTACTGCTTCCTTTTTCAAACTGGTTTTCATAAAAGATCTTTATATTATCCTCTAAAGCCATGTTATCTCAAAACTCCCCTTCAAACTCAACTCTTTTTAACTACAAGCACTTCATGTTATGCTTAGACCTATAGGTTCCACCCCCTCAGTGTGAGCATTGCCTAGGGACCTTGAGTTCCCTCTGAACTTTGACACACTGAGGCAGGTAATTCCATTCTGCACCTATCTCAACTTTGGCAATTGCTGGGTGCTGGTATTGGCTAGGGCCCTCACAAGGGCCTTTGGGAGCTTTTCCGCACCCAGGTTATGTAAGGTTGTGAAGCTCGAAAGGGGTGAGGCTGGAAGGTTGGGCCTGTTTGAAGGTTCCCTATAGAATAACTTCTTATTTTCCTCTTTGCAATTACTGTAATTCATTTTCTATGGTTTGTAATAATTTGTAAACAAACGATTAGGGCTCGATAGTGAATATGAGAGGGAACTATTCATGTTTAGTGTAGTATGGGTAGAAATCATGACTTAGGCTTTATTTCCCTATGTGTGCTATAGTATCATGCTTAGGACATGCATGCCATACATTAAAAATCATGTTTAGGTTCTTCATTTCAACACATCTATTATATTCATGCCATATGACACCATGTTCCAGTATAACTAAACGAGTAACAAAAGCGGCCATAATGTATTGCTCATGCATTTTCATAAACATGACATATAGAAACCATGTTTTAAGATGATACTTTGTGCATTAGATATCCTGCCCTTAGGACTTCTTATTTATCAGAACTTGAACGCCTAGTTAAAGTGATCTAATACTCCCATAAAATATGGTTAATCTATTTAAAACAATTTCCTGCAAACATGTATCTATTAAAATCAGAATCCAAATACGCATGTTCACCCTTTTAAAATAAGTAGGCAATGTATACGACGCCTAGGCAAACTTTAGGCCTAATACATATTAAAATCAAATTGATTATGTTCTACTAGTTTAATCAGTTCCCTTTAAACATTTTTGAACCCTGCTGTTCCCATTCCTGTTTTAACTCACTGAAGTTCATTTTACTTTTATTAAAACTCCTGCTCAATTTTAAACAGTCTAGAAGTTATGCATCTTTTTCTTGAGAAAATTGCCCTAGGTCTTCTATTTTTGAGAAAAAGTTTGAAGAAGAACGTCTGAAATTGTTTAAAAAACTTCACTGCTCGACTCTCGCACCTGCGGTGCTTGGGTCGCACGTGCGATCTCGCAGGTGCGGGAAAGGGATCGCACCTGCGGAAAAGGCCAGGCCCACAGGGGGACGCACCTGCGGAAATCCTACCCGCTTCTGCGGAGGATAGTCCGCATCTGCGAGAGGGACCACACCTGCGGACAAAACGGCGTGCCTGCGGTCTCGCACTTGCGACCCTAGGCTCGCAGGTGCGGGCACACCAGATGTGGTGCACCAACAGTGTTTTCTTGAGTCCAAACACTCCGAACACCTACCCGAAACACCACCGAGTCCTCGGGGCTCCAAACCAAATATACACACAACCTCAAAAACATACCACGGACTTATTCGAGCAATAAAATCTCAGAATTAACATAAAAAACAACGAATTAAACCTCGAAATCTATAAAAATCCTCAAAACTTCTTAAACCTCAAATTTTCCATTTTTGTCCGAATCACGTCAACCTAAGTCCGTTTCTTACCAAATTTCACAGATAACTCATATAAAACATATTGAACCGGTTCCGGGTTCCGGAACCATAAGACGGGCCCGATAACACTGGTTTCGCATCAAATTTCATTTTCAAAAACCTTTATATTTTTCAGAAAACAATTTTCTTTAAAAATTCATTTCTCGGACTTGGGACCTCGGAATTCGATTCCGGGCATACGCCCACGTCCCATATTTTCTTACGGACCCTCTGGTACCGTCAAATCACGGGTCCGGGTCAGTTTACCAAAAATGTTGACCAAAGTCAACTTTATTTGATTAATTATTATAAAAACATCATTTTATCAATTTCCCACATAACAGCTTCCCGGTGACACACCCGGGTTGCGCACGCAGATCGAGGTGAGATGCTTTTATGGCCTCGAAACACAGATTAAGTTAAAATTACACGGGATGACCTTTTGGGTCATCACAATCACCACCTCTAAAACAAACGTTCTTCCTCGAACGGACATAGAAAGGTACCTGGATCAGGGAAAAGATGGGGATATCGGCTCCGCATATCGGACTCGGACTCCCAGGTAGCTGCCTCAACAGGCTGACCTCTCTACTGAACACGGACCGAAGGATAACTCTTTGATCTCAACTGACGAACATGCCGAGCTAGTATGGCTATCGGCTCCTCCTCATAAGTCAAATCCTTGTCCAACTGGACACCGCTGAAGTCAAGTACATAAGATGGGTACGTGATATACCTCTGAAGCATAGATACGTGAAACACCGAGTGCACAACTGATAAACCCGGTGGCAAGGAAAGTCTGTAAGCCACCTCTCCTACCTTATCCACAATCTTGAATTAACCAATGTACCTAGGCCTCAACTTGCCCTTCTTTCCGAACCTCATCACGCCCTTCATGGGCGACACCCGAAGAAATACCTGGTCTCCTATCATAAATGCCAAGTCTCGAACTCTGCGATCCGCATAACTCTTCTGCCTGGACTGAGATGTACGAAGTCTATCCTGAATGATCTACACCTTGTCCAAGGCATCCTGGACTAACTCAGAACCCAACAATCTGGCCTCTCCCGAATCAAACCATCCGACTGGCGACCAACACCGCTTACCATACAACGCCTCATACGGAGCCATCTGAATGCTCGACTGATAGCTGTTGTTGTAGGCAAACTCAGCTAAAGGTAAGAACTGGTCCCATGAACCACCAAAGTTAATGACACACGCTCGTAGCATATCATCCAAGATTTTAATAGTGCGCTCGGACTATCCGTCCGTCTGAGGATGAAACGCTGTGCTCAAATCAACCCGTGTGCCCAACTCACGCTGAAACAATCTCCAGAAATGGGAGGTGAACTGAGTGCCTCAGTCAGATATAATGGACATGAGCACACCATGCAATCGAACAGTCTCCCTCATATAGATCTTTGCCAACTTCTCTGAAGAATACGAAACTGATACATGAATGAAGTGTGTTGACTTGGTCAGCCTATCCACAATGACCCACACCGCATCAAACATCCTCTGAGTATGTGGAAGTCCAACTACAAAATCCATGGTGATACGCTCCCACTTCCACTCGGGAAGCTCAATCTATTGCATCAAACCACCGGGTCTCTGGTGCTCGTACTTAACCTGCTGACAGTTCAAGCACCCAGCTACATAGGCTACAATATCCTTCTTTATCCTCCGCCACCAATAATGCTGCCGCAAGTCCTAGTACATCTTTGCGGCACCCGGATGAATAGAATACGGGGAACTATGGGGCTCCTGCAATATCAACTCACGAATACCATCAACATCAGGCACACAAATACGACCCTGCATCCTCAAAACTCCCTCATCATCAACTGTGACCTGCTAGGCACCTCCGTGCCGGACCGTATCTCTAAGAACACATAAATGATGATCATCATACTGCCTGGACCGAATACAATCATACAATGAGGAACGAGCCACAGTATGGGCCAAAACACTGCCAGTCTCAGAAACCTCCAATCTCATAAACCGGTTGGCCAAAGCCTGAACATCCAAAGCAAGCGGTCGTTCTCCAGCTGATAGATAAGCAAGACTACCCATACTGGCTGACTTTCGGCTCAAAGCATCGGCCAACATATTGGCCTTTCCCGGATGATAGAGAATGGTAATGTCATAATCCTTCAATAGCTCTAACAATCTCCTCTGCCTCATATTCAACTCTTTCTACTTGAACAAATATTGCAGACTCTTATGATCCGTGAACACCTCATATGCAACCCCATACAGATAATGCCTCCAAATCTTCAATGCATGAACAATAGCTGCTAACTCCAAATCATGAACTGGATAGTTCTTCTCATGAACCTTCAACTGATGAGAAGCATAAACTATAACCTTGCCCTCCTGCATCAACACTACACCAAGTTCAACCTGTGAAGCATCACAATACACGGTATAAGGCTCTGAACCTGTGGGCAAAACTAACACCGGTGCTGTGGTCAAGGCTGTCTTGAGCTTTCTAAAGCTCATCCCACACTCGTCAGACCACATGAACTGGGCACCCTTCTGGGTCAACCTGGTCATTGGGGCTGCGATAGATGAAAAACCCTCCACAAAGCGGCGATAATAACTTGCTAAGCCTAAGAAACTCCGAATCTCTGTAGCTGAAGTGGTCCTAGGACAATCCCTGACTACTAAAATCTTCTTGGGATCCACCTGAATACCCTATGCCGACACAACATGGCCCAAAAATGCCACCGAACTCAACCAGAACTCACACTTGGAATATTTGGCATACAACTGACTATCCCTCAGAGTCTGGAGGATGACTCGAAGGTGCTGCTCATGCTCCTCTCGGCTACGGGAGTATATCAATATATCATCAATGAAAACAATAATGAACGAGTCCAAATAAGGCCTGAACATTCGGTTCATCAACTCCATAAAAGCAGCGGGGGCATTTGTCAACCCAAATGACATCACCAAGAACTCATAATGCCCATAACGAGTGCGAAAGGCTGTCTTAGGGACATCAGACGCCCTAATCCTCAGCTGATGGTAACTAGATCTCAAGTCTATCTTGGAAAACACTGTAGCATCCTGAAGCTGGTCAAACAGATCATCAATCCTCGGCAAAGGATACTTATTCTTAATAGTAACCTTGTTCAACTTCCGGTAGTCAATACACATCCTCATTGAGCCATATTTCTTCTTGACAAAAAACACTGGGGCATCCCAAGGAGAAACACTAGGCCTAATGAAGCCTTTATCCAACAAAACCTACAACTGATCCTTCAACTCCTTCAACTCTGGCGGGGCCATACGATACGGCGGAGTAGAAATGGGCTGAGTGCCCGGAGCCAACTCAATGCAAAAATCAATATCCCTATCTGGGGTCATGCCCGACAGGTCAGCAGGGAATACCTCTGGAAACTCACGAACCACGGGCATAGACTCCATAGAAAGAACCTCGGCACTAGAATCACGAACATAGGCCAAATAGGCCAAACAACCCTTCTCGACCATGCGCCGAGCCTTCATATATGAAATAGCTTTACCGGAAGGATGACTAGGAGTCCCTCTCCACTCCAAATGAGGTACTCCTGGCAATGCTAAGATCACAGTCTTGGCATGACAGTCCAGAATTGCATGATAGGGAGATAACCAATCCATCCCCAATATAACATCAAAGTCAACCATATCAAGAAGCAAAATATCTACATGAGTCTCCAAACCACCAATAACCACTAAGCATGAACGGTAGACTCGATCTACCACAATAGAATAACCCACCGGTGTAGACACATATATAGAAATACTCAGGGAATCACGGGGCATATTCAGATAAGGGGCAAAATATGAAGACACATAGGAGAATGTAGATCCCGGATCAAATAAAACCGAAGAATCTCAGCTGCAAACTGAAACTGTACATGTAATAACTGCATTAGAGGCCTCAGCCTCAGGCCTGGCAGGAATAGCATAGCATCGGGGCAAAGCCCCTCCAACCTGAACATCTCTGGGTCGACCTACTGCGGGCTGACCTCTACCTCTCGTGGCCTGTCCTCCACCTCTATGAATCTGACCTCAACCTCTAGCACCTCGACCACCACCCCTAGCTGGATGAGGGGGTAGGGGTGCACCTGATGCGGGAACCATATCAAGGGAACCTTGATACTGAGGACCACCAAAGCTTCGGGGGAAAAATCTGGAAATGTTCCCCGTACCACCACAAGTGATGGGGCACTATGGGATACCTGAAGTGCCGACTGATAAGGCCTAGGAGGATGATCTCTACCAAAAGGATCTCTGCCTCCAGATGAGGCACCAGTGAACCGGCTAAAATGACGAGGTCTCTTGTCAGACCCCTGACCACTACCCTACAACAACACCATCTCAATACGCCTGGCCACATCGTCGGCATCCTGAAAGGAGATATCAGTACCTGTCTCCTTGGCCATCTACAGTCTGATAGGCTGAGCTAGACCCTCGATAAACCTCTTTACTCTCTCTCGATCAGTGGGAAGTATCATAATAGCATGACGGGCCAGAGTGATGAACTTGGTATCGTATTGTGTAACAGTCATAGATCCTTGCTGGAGGTGCTGAAACTGCCTCCGAAGATCCTCCCTCTGAGTAACTGGAAGAAACTTCCCCAAGAACAACTCGGAGAACTGAGCCCAAGTCAAAGGTGCAGACCCAGATGGTCTGGTCAAGCAATAGTCTATCCACCAAGTCTTGGCGGTACCAGAAAGACGAAAAGTAGCAAAATAGACCCCATTGGTCTCAACAATGCCCATGTTTCGAAGAACCTCATAATAATTGTCCAAGTAATCCTGGGGATCCTCTGATGGTGCACCAGTAAAAGTAGTAGGAAATAGCTTGGTGAGCCGATCTAGTCTCCATAGAGCATCTGCTGACATGGCTACTCCCTCGACTGCCGGTGCTACAATACCCGACTGAGCTACTCCGATTGTCTGAGGTGTCGAAATCTGGAACTGAGGAGCTAGCTGCTCTGGGGTGCAAGTAGCAGGAGTCTGGGGCCCTCCCCCAGCCTGAGAGACGGCTGGTGTAATAGGAAGAAGACCGATCTGAGCCACGCTCTCCATAAGTCCCACTAAGCGGATAAGAGCCTCCTGAAGAACCGGGGTGGCAATGAACCCCTCTGGGACCTGAGCTGGTCCGTCTTGAACCTCTGAGCAGGAACCTCACCGGCAAAGTCTACCTGTGGGTCCTCTACTTGGGCTGCTGCTCTGGGCTGAACCATGCCCCTGCCTCGGCCTCTAGCACGGCCTCGGCCTCGTCCTCGGCCCCTCGTAAGAGCTGCAACAAGAGGATCGGGTTGCTGATCGGTAGATGAGGAAGCACACGTTCTCGCCATCTGCGAGAGAATATAATGGAAACTCAATTAGCATTTAGAATTCAAATCGCATGACAGAGAAGAAGAAAAGGTGAAGTCATTCCTAACTTTGCAGCCTGTGGGGGACAAGTACAGACGTCTCTGTCACGACCCAGAATCCTAATCCGGGTCGTGATGGTGCCCAACGACAGGGTTAGGCAAGCTAACACAAATTACACTGAGTGATACCCTTCCCATCTAATTAAACAAGTCAACATTTACAAAATTTAAACAGTTAAACATCATGATATCTTGACATGGAAATAAAGCATACGCATGCCTGTACAACCCAAACCCAAAAGATAAACATACACTACGCGTGTGTGCCAGGAACTAGTGTCACGAGTGTCATGTTCAACTACTGAATATACAATGACTACAATATATACAGAGTCTCAGTCTGAATGAAATGGACAGAGAATATAACAAAAGAACTCCAGGGTACTGCTAGGAAGTCGCCGGGAAAGCAGCTCACCGTGAAGTATGACCACGCTGTCAATATCAAGCACCAGCCTGATAATCATACGTACCAGCCTCCGGACCTGTACAGTCAAGTACAAAAAAGAAAAGAAAGTGCAGCATGAGTACATATTAAATAAATATGTACCCAATGAGTATCCCGCCTAAACTCGAAGAAGTATGACGAGAGGTCGACTCGATACTCACTAAGGTGCAACAATAATAACATATGATAGAATATAATGAAATACAATAGGCATGTCAGGGAAATAAGCAACAAGTATATATCGAGAGCAGAAATCCAAACAAATGCTGAACTAAACAATAAAGCACTTTCTAGGGTAAAACCACCGAACAAAACAATAATCACAAATTCTTAGATCCCCCGCGGCGTACGGTCCGCTCCCGTAAGGTACCTTCTAAACTTGCCGTGGCGTACGGCCCGATCCCATATATTTCATAATTTCCCAACACTACCGCGGCGTATGGCCCAATCCCATATATTTCATCATTTCTCAACACTGCCGTGGCGTACGACCCGATCCCATATATTTCATCATTTCTCAACACTGCCGTGGCTTATGACCCGATCCTATATATTTCATATTTTCTCACTTTCCATAACAAATTCCTCACCATTCAAAAATTTTTCCATAAAGCCTCAGAGGAACAACACTATACAACACATAATCTCATAGTGCATATGGCGTCACAATAAATCATATAAAGCATTACAAGGAAAACATATCAGGCATTACGAGGAAAACATATAAGGCATTACGAGAAAGCATACAAGGAATGATGTGGGCCTAACTACCCGGTCATAACAAAAATAGCCTCTACATATGAACTCTCGTCACTTGGCGCATACGTAGCCCCGAAACAAGTTACACCTAGCATATACATCACCTATGGGGACACTTCCCTCTTACAAGGTTAGAAAGGAGACTCACCTCGTGTCGAATCTACCCCTCGGACCACAATTGCGCCCGAAACTCCGAAATCTACACCCGAGGACTCGCAACTAGCCAAAAGGTATACAATAATATCAATGCATGCACGAAGCGGGAAGTTATCCTAGTTATTCAATAAAATCGCTATTCTTGAAGAATTCCCAAATTCCAACCCCGGTCCCTCATGATCGAATTCCGAAGATTCTCGAAGGGATCACTCACCCATAGCCTAAGGATCATTAAGGTGTGATTTCTACTTGAATTCAAGGCCTAGAATGGAGAAATCACAAAATCCTCAAGAACCCTAAAATTACTACCTAATTCTATGATTTTAGATAATTTAATAGTGAATTTAACTAGGAATTAATGTTTAAAACTAGTAAAACTATGGAATTTACTCACCTCAATAACAGTGGTGGAAGGTCCCTTGAAGAGCTCTCTAAAAACTTGAAGAGGAAGATGAAAATGGAGAAAAATTCTAAGTCCCGTATTTTAACAACACTGCCCAGGGATTCCTTAACTGCGATCGCGACATGGGCCCTGCGATCGCGAAGGCCAACTGGCCAGACCCCTGCGATCGCGGCATAGGTCCTGCGATCGCGAAGGTCAATTGGATGACTACAATATATACAGAGTCTCAGTCTGAATGAAATGGACAGAGAATATAACAAAAGAACTCCAGGGTGCTGCTAGGAAGTCGCCGGGAAAGCAGCTCACCGTGAAGTATGACCACGCTATCAATATCTAGGACCGGCCTGATAATCAGATGTACCAGCCTCTGGACCTGTACAGTCAAGTACAGAAAAGAAAAGAAAGTGCAGCATGAGTACATATTAAATAAATATGTACCCAGTGAGTATCCGCCTAAACTCGAAGAAGTAGTGACGAGAGGTCGACTTGATACTTACTAAGGTCCAACAATAATAACATAAGATAGAATATAATGAAATACAGTAGGCATGTCAGGGAAATAAGCAACAAGTATATATATCGAGAGCAGAAATCCAAACAAATGCTGAACTAAATAATAAAGCACTTTCAAGGGTAAGACCATCGAACGAAACAATAATCACAAATTCTTAGATCCGCCGTGGCGTACGGCCCACTCCCGTAAGGTACCTTCTAAACTTGTCGTGGCGTACGGCCAGATCCCATATATTTCATAATTTCTCAACACTGCCGTGGCGTAAGGCCCGATCCAATATATTTCATAATTTCTCAACACTGCCGTGGCGTACGACCCGATCCCATATATTTCATCATTTCTCAACACTACCGTGGCGTACAACCCGATCCCATATATTTCATCATTTCTCAACACTGCCGTGGCGTATGGCCCGATCCCATATATTTCATATTTTCTCACTTTCCATAACAAATTCCTCACCATTAACCAATTTTTCCATAAAGCCTCAGAGGAACAACACTATACAAAACATAATCTCATAGTACATATGGCATCACATTAAATCATATAAAGCATTACAAGGAAAACATATCAGGCATTACGAGGAAAGCATATAAGGCATTACGAGAAAGCATACAAGGAATGATGTGGGCCTAACTACCCGGACATCACAATAATAGCCGCTATGTATGGACTCTCGTCACTTGGCGCATACGTAGCCCCCAAACAATTTACACCTAGCATATACATCACCTATGGGGACAATTCCCTCTTACAAGGTTAGAAAGGAGACTTACCTCGTGTCGAATATACCCCTCGGACCACAATTGCGCCCGAAACTCCGAACTCTACACACGAGGACTCGCAACTAGCCAAATGGTATACAATAATATCAATGCATGCACAAAGCGGAAAGTTATCCTAGTTATTCAATAAAATCGCTATTCTTGAAGAATTCCCAAATTCCAACCCCGGTCCCTCATGATCCAATTCCGAAGATTCTTGAAGGGATCACTCACCCATAGACTAAGGATCATTAAGGTGTGATTTCTACTTGAATTCAAGGCCTAGAATGGAAAAATCACAAAATTCTCAAGAACCCTAAAATTACTACCTAATTCTATGATTTTAGATAATTTAATAGTGAATTTAACTAGGAATTAATGTTTGAAACTAGTAAAACTATGGAATTTACTTACCTCAATAACAGTGGTGGAAGGTCCCTTGAAGAGCTCTCTAAAAACTTGAGGAGGAAGATGAAAATGGAGAAAAATTCTAAGTCCCGTATTTTAACAACACTCCTAGGGATTCTGATACGCTCAAATTACACCTTAAAAGAATGTAAGCGATCGTTGTCAAATATAGTAACCCA
>MDKH01004144.1:0-18457 GCA_005239495.1 Nicotiana undulata
CAAATTTTATTAGATATATTTGCAATCGCCTGGGCAAAGCCAATTCTCCTTCTATACCTTTCCGATTTACTTGATTGTTGCATAGGTTCCATGAGTCCAATGAACTCAAAATGATGTTGTCTATTCATTGTTATTACCCTCTCAAACGCCTGCATAGTATTTACAGACCTTATATTCCAAATGAGATCATCCATCAGGGGTTAGTTGTTTTTTATAGAGTCCTTCTAGTTTGCACTCCAATTGAAGGTACCATGGCTGCTTCTTTCCCTGAATCCTTCACTGCCTTCTTTCTCCCCTTGGAACTTGATTTTGCCTTCTCCATGTACCTTGGGGATATGTCTCCTTGCCTTGCAATATTTTTGAAATTTTGGGCAGTAGACTCTTCATCCCAATCTTTGTCTAATCTGTCTTCATGAGTTGCTGCCCCTTTCTCTCCTCGAGCAAATTCACCAATCTCCTTGTGTTGCTTTTGAGCTAGTTGTTGGTCTCCATGATTAACCTGCTCTATATCTCCCTTGTTAACCACTGACTCATGGTAGCTTTCAAGTCCAGTATTATGTACCATTTGTACTAGTTCATTCCCAGCTCCTTCTCCTTGACCTTTACCACCTGTTGCCCCTTCTACTTTTGTACCCACCCTAGTTCCACCTGGATCACCCATATTAACATTAATGTATTTCGGGTTTACTGTATCATCACTAGGGTTACCTTCTACATCCTTAGGGTTCCCTTGTGCATTGTTAGGGTTCCCTTTTCCTCCACCTTGTTCTGCCTTATTTCCTTCTAATGATAGAACTTTCTCAGCATTCTCCATTTCTTTGTTGGCATTGTCTTCCCCATCTACACTTTGTTCGTCTTCCTCCACATCTACATCTGAGTCCCTTTCTGCTTGCATCATATCCGGAATTTCACCTTCTTCAAAGTCTTCTTCAATTTGATGATCAACCCATAATCTACCTCCACTCCACTTAACTCTTTCATTGGATTGAAATATCTCCTCATTGTTATCTATTTCTTTATGTGTCACCTTCTTCTTGTTTTTGGCTAAATTCCCTTCAACCCTAGTCTCTTGTGATGGAACTTCTTGGAAAGACATGTTGGTGGCCACCAATTCCCCAACAAATGCCCTTTGTACCCATTGAGCAGTAGACTCCATATTCCTTGTCTCCTCATTCCCTCTAGCATTAGGATTTAAGGAAACCCCATGATGTACTGCTTCAACACCAGCAGGAGCCAAAGAAACTTTGTTAGCATTATTCCCAGTAGGAGTAAAAGCTGGGGCAGTTGCATTCAATTGTTTCCCTGGTGACCTAGGCTTATTAAATGATTTGTTGATCCCATTCCCTGCATTTATAGGAGCAGGAGCTACTGCACTTTGTGTCAACAATGCCAAAGCATTATTATTCTCCTGTTCTCTATCTTCAATCTCTAATACTGCAAACTGATTATTTGTATGAACCTGCTGAGGTTCCTTTTCACCCTGAGGTTGATGTTCCTTGCTTTGATCCACTGGAACAATTTCTTTTCCAGTATTGGTCTGCTCCACACCTTGCTTGGTACCCTTCTTTGGTCTATTGTCTCTCACTTCTTGCCATTGCTCCTTCCCTTTACTGGTAGGATTCCCAACTACCTTACCACTGGACAAGATCATTAATGGACCTTGCTGATTTCCAGTAGCTGAGGCAGTATGCTTCCCAGCTTTAATTCTAGCTTCATTCTCACTTTGCTCCTAATTTTTATTCTCCACCAGCTCAGGATGTAGCCTCCAACATTCCTTCATGTCATGTCCCTGCAGCTTACATTCTCTACAATACTTTGGCAAGTAATCATATTTGATGTTCACCCATTCACTTCTAACTTCCTTTGTCACCTCATTACGAATATCCATCCTCACTTTCTTTGGTTTGTCCGCCAATAAATCCATCAAGACCTTAACCCTAGCACAATTAGGTCTTGTCTTATTGATAGTTGCCATGTCTAAGTGTAGAGGTTTGCCAACAACTGATGCCAAAGAAAATAAACATTCCTTGACAAAGAATGTAGGTAACAAGTTAGGGAATGAAATCCATGCCATCACCTTAGGAGTTTCTTCATCAAGCTTGAATTTATGATCATAGATTAATGTCCTTAATTGATATTCTCGTCCAACCTTATCTTTCACATTATACACTGCTTTGGACGTAAAATCTATGAAATCTTGCCATAGGGACATTCTAACTAGCACATGCCTATCACGTAGATAACCAATGTTACACTCACCTTTAATCCCACATTGCATGGGAATTATTTTACGTAACTCATTGAGCTCAGGCCACCCATATGAGAATTTAGCCACAACAGCATATTGTAGCCCTTCAATTCCGTTCATCCTCTCAACTTCTGCCTCCGTGAACTCGATCACATGTTGTCCATTAAGCAAATTGAGTCGTCTAGGTTGAATTGGTTCAACACTGCTCGCACGTTCTTGCATGTCAGTATTAGGTTTCAAAATTTTGGCATAATCTAACGGTTGATTGTTGTTGTTTGGGGAAGTAGATGATTGGGCTAGGTTGGGGGGAGGTTGTGGTGGCAGCCCAGCCACAGAAGGTGGCTGGCCGCCGGCCCGCGAGGCCATGAAGACTGTTTCTCTCTCTATTCGCCGCCACGAGGGTTTAGGGTTTCTAAGTGGTTTACGCAGAAGCACTTTTTTGGATTTTTCATTCCGTTCCTTTTTTTTTCCAATTTTCATTTGAAGATGCATTTTGAAAATTTTTGAAAACTTGAAAAACTCAAAAAACTGTTTTTCTAAATTTTCACTCAAATACTGAAAATGTCCAAACACAACTCTAAATTTCAAATACTATTTTCACTTGAAAAATATTTTCACCATTTTTGGAATTTTACAATTCTTATGTACAAACGCCTACTAAGAGCCCGTTTGGACATAAAATAAAAAAAAATAAAAACTTCCCCTTTTTTAAAAAAAAATCACTTTTTTTCAAAATCAACATTTGTTCATAAAATTTCCAATTTTCACTCACAAAACTTCAAAAAGCAACCTAATATTATATTCAGTTCCAAACACAACTCTAAATTTCAAATACCATTTTCACTTGAAAAAAATTTTCACCATGTTTTGGAATTTTACGATTCTTATGTCCAAACGCCCACTAAATTTGTTTCCTTCTGCTGCTGTGATTCTAAGCTAAGTTACAACAACACTGTGTAGTTATATTCTCTATTGCATATCTTTGTTCCCACTTTTTTTTGTATTCCATCCACAGATGAAGCTCAAAATGTGTGTTAAAAGACAAAAATGAAAAAAGAAAAAGAAAAAGGGAAGGTAGAGAAAACAATAAATGAATTTCCCTATTATATCAAAAAGCAGAGTCCTCCAGAAAATATACAGATCATGGTTCTATTAAGTGCAAAACTTGCCTATCCTTGTTTCTTGGTGAGTTCTCAGATGCCCTTGTCTTCTTCAAAATCCTTGAGTGTCATCTCATGTTGCAGCATAGAGGCCGCCCTTGCTGTTGTAATTTGCTCCACATGCAAATCATCTGTCTAGGGGACTGGTAATGAGCGCTGTAGTAATCGTCTACACATCCAGCTTGTGAGAACTTCAAGCTGTGTTCATATTGCACATGTCGTGTGCTATTAAATTTCTCAACCCACATTCCCATGCTCACATCCTCCATCTTGAACAACTGCACATAAGGGAGCTTGTTAGCTATTTCACTAGTACTTAGATACAGAAAGAGATAACGGGAATTTTGTCTACCTTTAGCTTATGTCTATCGAACTCTGAGACGATGAAGTTTGCGATATCTGATGAAATAACGTAACCCGGTCCATTGGCATAAGGCGGATAATATTCTTCTGGCCATTCCTGAGCCAAGACCGAGAAGCAAGTTAAGACGAGAAACTCATATATCATGGGATTCTAGAAGGTCAGAATACTTGATAACTAAATGAAAGGAGATTGAGAAGGCAAAAAACTAGACAACATCCAGATTTACTCCATACAGAAAACTAGCAATATTTACTGTAGCATTTGTTGCAATTCCGGCATTCCTGTCCAAACAGCCTTACTCTATTCTAGTAGAAAAGCATCTCTCTGCCATAGGCTCACTTACTCTAAGCATGTTAGTTAGTTAGACAATATCACCTAGCAAATGTGAAGTCTTTTCTTTGACTATAAAGCATAAGAAAATACTTCGCCGAAAGCAAACAGCACTATTTAGCCTTATAATACAATGTAGAAAATGGAGCGAGAAGATTTTTAAATAAAAAAAGTCCAAACTATTACCTCATATGTCACTGCCCATTTACCATCACGCAGGGGCTTGTGATAGTAATTGATATTTCCAACATATAAGCTCCTGTTCTCAGGTATTTTATTTACTTCCTTGATAACTGCATCCACTCTAACAAATGTATCATCATCGCACTTCATGATATTTTTTGCAAATGCTACATGAACCTGCAACAAGCAAAGTACAAAAAATGATTCACTTTTGGGACAACGTTAATCTGGGACTACCATGTTAACATTTTTAGCTAATCCACAGCTTACCCCATATTCACATATGGCAACTGTTTTCAAGACAACAAGATCATAATTGTCCATGTAAGGAACAATGACAATGTCACCAAAAAATTCTGCCTCTTTCTTCAACTCCACATTTATATCCTTTCTCCCGTGCTGTCAAAAAACCAATCCAGGTTAAACTCAACATTAACAAGCTGCAACATGAATGTTAATAGTGAACAATATTTGCATTATGCTGCATACGCAACCATCTGTCAACCTACCAATGCAACGAAGAATCGAGCCACAACATTTGAAGATTTGACTAGCCGATGCTGCATCCAAGACCTCCTTATAGCCATTCGCTCAGCAAAATGATTGCCTGCAGAGAGAATACCAATGAGCAGATCCACTGGTTGATCAAGGAGGGGCGGTGCCTTCCATCTGTTTGACATATCAAGATGCCTTTGAGGAGCAAAACTAGGATGTGATGTGGGCAAGGAGGCAGCAAAGACTGACTCGATATCAACATCACCATTCAATGACAAACCAGTGGCATCTTCGAGTGCAAATCCCTAAAAAGAATCAATTAGAACTTTCTTTAGCCCAATTCAACAGTTCAGCATGAAATTCAAGAGGTCGCAGTATGCTACTCACAGTTCGATATGGAAATGAGGTCACATGCCTCCCATCAACATTTATGTGATAACCCTCCAAGCCGGCACTGAGAGTTAGTACAAATAACTTATCCTCTGAAAATGGGAATGGCCAATCAAAAGAGACCGGCTTCTTTCGCCCTACTATCCGGTTTAACCACCAAGATGCCTTTGATTGCTCCGAATGATTAACATCATCATCTCCAGTCCACTTTTCACATTTTACCTGGCCATCAACTGCAGAAGAGCAAAGACATTACCAAGAATGTCGTACCACACAATACAAATGATAAATTTCTGTGCGCAACAACAGATGCAAATGTAACCAATGGTGCATTTACACATGTTTTTTTCTCCATCCCATTGCCAACAACTATGTAAAAACTTTCAGACTGTATTAAAATAACTCCCATCCCCAACTCATGAGAATAATCTGAGGAATATATCCATCACAATATATATATATATATATATATATATTTTTTTTTTTTTTTTTTTTTTTTTTTTTTTTTTTTTTTTTTTTTTTGTTAAGGAAATCTATCCATCACAATATTGCACCTCATCAAGCAATAAACTCTATACTCAATCTGATAAACTAATTCAATTTCTTGAGAACGCACTATAAAAACTTCTGTTCCTCCCCACCCACTCCCAACCTCCAAAAAAAAAAAAAGAACAAAATTTTAAACTTCAATAAGTAAATCAAACAGTTCTTTCCAGCTAGCAAACCTTCAAGTTCAACTAGTTCTTTAAACATTCGACTTTGTCTAGCAACTTTGCCTATCTGAGTTTCACATTACTCGTCCCCATCCTAAATAAAGGAGGAGAACTGCAATAAATTGACAGCTACATTAATCTTCTAAACATTCAGATATAGAGGATCCATAAAGCCAAGTCCAACTGTTTGGGATTGGGCAGAGTTAATTCATTAAACAAGTTCAATAAACAGAATATATCTTAAAGACTACCAAATAAAAAAGGAACCAAAATCATATTCTCACCAGTCTCCTCATCATCCCTGGACCTCCACCCTTCACACCTTTGAGCTGTGCCCCACTGCATCCTATAACAAGTGTTCTGCTCAATAACAGGCTTCCCACTCCAATCACCCTTCAATCTTGGATTAAAATGAAGAATCCTGGGTGGGTCCTCTCCATCAACTATCTTCAGCCCTTGTAACTCCATCATAAACTGTGAAACCATCAAGATTTGACCTTCCTTTACCAATGATATCTTAGGATCATGCTCTTGGTGGGCCCTTTTAGGCCTCCCTACAACAGTTACATGTGACCCAAGAGTAAGCCCACATGGCAACACCATCATTCTCTTCCCTTTCCCCTGAAAATCGAACCCTGACATTGAAATGGAATGTGGACATTCCTCTGTCTTGTTATTATTACTTTCTAGAAACCCCACTTCTTTTTTATGCAATTCAAGCTCTTTCCACAACTTTCTACCTACATCAAATGCCTCTTTTGCTGACTTCAAAATCCCAGAAAACCCATCTTTACTAGTCATATTCACAAAACTACCATCAAAAACCAAACTTGATAATGGGTTCTTGATTTCTCTGATCTTCCTTTCAGGTTTTGATGATTGAATTGGTGGAACCTGAAGTGGGACATCAAAAAGAGGGCGAATTGGGGCCTTTTTTTCTGCTAACTCTTCTTCGCTATCAAGCACAAAAGACTTAGAAAACTGCCCTGTACCAAAACCATCTTGAGAAACTAAACTGAACCCATTTCTGAAAACAAAAGGAACTTCAAAACCCACCAAAACTACATATAAAAAGCCTATAAAAATCAAAACTTGCAAAGATCTTTGCCGGCTCAGTGACATGAACATGTCAAATTTTGCTCTTTTCATGTTTGCTTTTGAGCTGATCCCTCTTTCAAATTTCTAGTAATCATCAAATAATGGGGTTCCTCCAAAAGTTTCAAACCGACAATTTTTTAAGGCAAAAACAAAAGCTTGTATGAAAGAGGAAAATGTATATAGTTAGAATAAGAGAGGGTTAGGTCATCAAAGCATGATCACAAGCAAGATAAGAGAGGGACAAAAATATATAAGCACATATATATACACGCAAATGTGTACATATATATAGAGAGAGAGATGAAGGAGGCTCAAGGGGTCGGTAGCTTTCCTGGAACAAGAGAAATAAGTATACTTTTCAATTTGAATAGGAAAAGCTTTACACTTAAAAGTTGATGGAAGAATCTTGATGGAATGTGTTTCACTTGTGCGAAAGTGAAACCTCTGGAAATTGTTGTTTATTTATTTAAATTTCTTTTTGGAAATGGGAACTTTGGAAATTCTTTATAGGTTAAAATTCGCGCACGAAGACCAGGTATTTCGATTATTTTTTATTATTTACATTTCACTTGTATCAATATTTTCTCCGTTCACTTTAAATTTTTTATACCTTTAAAAAATAATAATTATAGTATATTACTTATCATAAAATTCAGATAACAATTAAACTTATATTGTGATTTTAAGGATATGTGATTTCGTCCAATACCGATTGATAAACAAGAAACTAAACAGATGAATTAGGCAATAAAATAAATCAAACTAGCGTGTGAGAAAAGTTTCGACCTCGATTTGAGATAGTCTCGAGGTGGAATAGTAAGAACAGTAAACAAATAAATCAACTCTGATGAACATTAAGTGAAAGAGGTAGCAAGAAAGCAAAAAAGTAATGAGTGTATATATTTTTCTCGGTGAGCAATGATAATTACAAATGAATGAAATTCCTCCTTATATAATAGATGAGTCCTAAATAAGGTACATCTCTGGAAGATGGAAATAAGATCGAATTTAACGCCAGACTGATAATATATTCCTTTAATCTATCAAATAAAATTAACTTATAATAACTGATTAAATACAATAAATGATATTAAATTTTTACGGTTGACAAACAAAAGATGCTCAATTTCAGATTATGATAACTCCAAGTTGCCAACCATACTGATGAGGTGATGTACGATGAAGGTGTAAATATGGATAAGGAAAAGAAGTTAAAGTTCTTAGTTGCAATCCGCAAATGAATTAATTAAACAAATTAATCTGTTTAATGAATTCCGCCGCTGGTTTGGACAATAGAGAATCAGTCACTTTGTTTTGTTCAATTCTAATTTTCTGTTGACAATGATCAAGTCGTCGACCTCAAACTGTCTCCATCTCTAGCTCTTTCTACCTCTCTCTTTTTCTTCTCCTTCACTTAATTTTTAAGCGTCTATATCTATACTATATTAAAAGCAAAAGGCTCTTAGCAAAATATCGTTCGACTTTTTTATCCTCTAAAAATAGAGTTCATACTTAATAAAATAATTATTTAATTATTTCCCTAAAATTTTGGACTTTAATATCAACTAAAAATTATTTATTAAATACTTTCTTATTTTAACTATGTACAAGATCCTAAATATTAGTACTCTTCTTAAATCCTTCTAAATTTTCAAGTTGTTTGTTAAACCACGTCAGAAACCGTTAGGAAATTTTTTTTCCAACTCTTTGGCCTTTTTATTTTGATAAAAAAATAATCTAATCATATTTAATGTCAAACTTAGATAGTTAAATATAATAAAATTCCATCTTTGTCCAAATTCCCGCCAGGCATATTTATTTTTCAAGTCTTTACCCTTTTTGTTTTGTATAAATAATATAACTTATGCTTGAACTTAAATAACGTTGGCCAAATCCAAATTATACATAAATTTTACAGCTTTTTAGTCTATTTCTGTTAGACTTATCGACTAATTTGGTAACCAAAAGCGAAAAAACAGGCAAAATAAGTTTTTTAACAAATTGTTCTTTTCGATTTTTGTTTCTTCTCTCTCCGTATTGAAATGTTATGTTAACATTTTGACACATTTAATTAGAACCGTTCCAAAATATCATAACCATATTTGGTGTAGTTGGAGCAGTTGTACATCTCATTAAAGTATTAAAATTTATATCTATTTATCTATTTATACTATATTAAAAGCATAAAAGTCCTTAGCGAAATATCATTCTGTCACGACCCGAAATTCCCACCATCGGGACCGTGACGGCGTCTAACGTTAAACCCGCTAGACAAGCCAACATATTTAATCATATTTATTAAAAACCTTTACTATTCAATGATAACAGGTAAAAATCAACTTTCCATAAATAGAAGCTTTAAAAATAACATCAGAATAAGAGAATACATAGCCAAATCCACGAACTTAACAAAATACTTAAATTAGCCAACCCGGATCTTTGGAGTCACAACTCACGGACCGTCTAAGAATAGTACACGAAATAGTTTGAAAGAAATAATACATATGTTTCTGAAGTACAAAAATCATAAATGAAATGGAATAGGGAAGGGGACGCCAAGACCTGCGGACGCCTGCAGGTCTACCTCAGTGTCTCCAGTTGACTGAAGGAAGCCTCCTCGCGCTAGTGTCCAAAGGGTCCGGTACTGGAATCCGTGCAAAAGAGCACAGAGTGTAGTATCAGTACAACCGACCCCATGTACTGAGTAAGTGTCGAGCATAACCTCGGCGAAGTAGTGACGAGGCTAAGACACGACAAATAATACAACCTGTGCAGTTTAATAATATATAAAAGAAATAACGACGGGAAGTAAACAGTTAAGTACACAAAATGTGTAACGACCCGGTCGGTCGTTACGTAGAACATGCATTATTTTCACTGTTTCTGCCTTGTCATAGCTTGGTTAGACTGTTCATGATGTGTTAGAGTTGGCTAGTTCGGGTTCGGAGTGGTTATAGAAGGAATTGAGACACTTAGTCTCTAAAAGTAGCCTTAGAGTTGGAAAAGTCAATCGGGAGTTGACTTATTGGTAAATGACCTCGGAATGCGGATTTTATGGCTCGGATAGTTTTGTTAGGTGATTCGGGACTTAGGAGTGTGTCCGGAATATTTTTATGATGTTCGGTGTAGAATTAGGCTTGAATTGGCGAAAATTAGTTTTTGGCAATTCCCGGTCGGCAGTGGAAAATAGGGTATCGGGGTCGGAATGGAATTCCGACAGTTGGAATAGGTTCGTAATGTCATTTTGGATATGTCTGCAAAATTTTAGATCAATCGAAGTTGTTTTGGGTAGTTTCGGCATCATTGGTGGAATTTAGAAATTTCAAAGTTCATAGGCTTGAATTTGATGAGTTTTTGGAGTTTTGATATTGTTTTTGGTGTTTCGAAGGCCCGACTAAGTTCAAATGATCATTTAGTATGGGTTGGTATATTTGGTTGGGGTCCCGAGGGGCTCGGGATTGATTTCGGATGGTGAACGGGGATTTTGGACTTGGTAAAATGCAGCTTCAACTGTTGGTGCTGGTGTTTTCGCACCTGCGGAAGAGGAGCCATAGGTGCGGGCCCGCAAAAGCGGACCAGGCTTCGCAGGTGCGGATTTTTGGGCAGCCTGGAGGGAGGTCGCAGGTGCGGTCACTTGGATCGCAGGAGCGGTCCCGCAAGTGCGGAAATTAGACCGCAGGTGCGAGCTTAGATGGGTTAAGGAAGTTCCGCTGGTGCGGTCCCCCTGAGCGCAGGTGCGGGACCGCAGGTGCGAAAAGCCTGGGCAGAAAGTTTAAGTTAAGTTTCAAATCGAGGGTTTTTAGCCATTTTCCAAAGCTCCATTAGAGAGCTCGGGAGAAGGGAGATTTTGTAGAGATTTTCAGTGGGAGTCTTGTGGTAAGTGTTCCTTAATCACTTTTGGTCTAATTTCACGAACTAGTATTGGTTATTACCATGAAATTTGTTGAATCAAAGTAGAAATTGGGGAAAATGGGAAGAAAAGTTGAGAAATTCTTGTGATGATTTGAAGGGGTATTTGGGGTCGGATTTTAGTAAATTTGATATGGGTAGACTCGGGGGAAGATAAGGATTTCAGTTTTGTAAATTTTTCCGAATTCCGAGACGTGGGTTGGAGGGTCAGGTTTGACTAATTTTGGGATTTTTTGAGTATTTTCGATAAATTTCGATTGAGATTCGTCCCTTAGAATATTATAATGATATACATCTGATTGTTGGTAGATTTGGAGTGGAGAGGCTCGGTAGAGTATGTGCCTAGTAGAGTGATTTCCTACCTGAAGGCCCAGCGTATGATTGGGAAGGTATGTGAGTCTTATCTGGCTTTTGTGAGGGATGTTAGTAGTGAGACTTCTTCTATTGATTCTGTTCCTATGGTCCGTGAGTTCCCGGACGTATTCCCCGCAGACCTACCAGGCATGCCACCTGACAGGGACATTGATTTTGGTATTGACTTGTTACCAGACACCCAACCTATCTCTATTCCACCTTACCGCATGGCCCCAACAGAGTTAAAGGAATTGAAGGAGCAGCTTCAGGAACTCCTAGATAAGGGGTTCATTCGGCCTAGTGTTTCGCCTTAGGGTGCACCAGTGTTGTTTGGAAAGAAGAAGGATGGTTCTATGCGCATGTGCATTGACTATAGGCAACTGAACAAGGTTACGGTGAAGAACCGGTATCCTTTGCCCCGTATTGATGACTTATTTGATCAGCTTCAGGGAGCTAAGGTGTTCTCCAAGATCGACTTAAGGTCTGGGTACCACCAGTTGAAGATTTGGGATTTTGATATTCCGAAGACTGCTTTCAGGACCAGGTATGGTCATTATGAGTTTCTGGTTATGTCATTTGGGATGACCAATGCCCCAGCCGCGTTCATGCATTTGATGAACAGCGTGTTTCAGCCTTACCTTGATTCATTCATCATTGTGTTCATTGATGACATCCTGGTGTATTCGCGTAGCCAGGAGGAGCACGCTCAGCATTTGAGGGTTGTGTTGCAGAGGTTGAGAGAGGAGAAGCTTTATGCAAAGTTCTCCAAGTGTGAGTTTTGGCTTGGTTCGGTAGCTTTCTTGGGTCACGTGGTGTCTAGTGAGGGTATTCAGGTTGATCCGAAGAAGATAGAGGCGGTACAGAGTTGGCACAAACCGTCCTCAGCTACGGAGATTAGGAGTTTCCTTGGTTTAGTGGGTTATTACCGTCGCTTTTTGGAGTGATTCTCTTCTATTGCTTCACCACTGACCAGATTGACCTAGAAGGGTGCTCCATTCAGATGGTCCGATGAGTGCGAGGAGAGCTTTCAGAAGCTCAAGTCAGCATTGACTACAGCTCCGGTATTGGTCTTGCCTACTGGTTCGGGTTCTTACACAGTCTATTGTGATGCTTCTAGGGTTGGCTTGGGAGCAGTTCTGATGCAGGATGGTAGGGTGATTGCCTACGCGTCCAGACAGTTGAAGGTGCACGAGAAGAATTATCCAGTGCACGACCTTGAGCTAGCTGCCATTGTTCATGCCTTGAAGATTTGGCGTCATTATTTGTATGGGGTACAATGTGAGATTGTTACCGACCATCGCAGTTTGCAGTATCTGCTGAGGCAGAAGGATTTGAACTTACGTCAGAGGAGATGGTTGGAGCTTCTTAAGGATTATGACCTCAGCATTCTATATCATTCGGGGAACGCCAATGTAGTGGCCGATGCCTTGAATCACCGAGCAGGGAGTTTGGGGAGTCTAGCCTATCTTTCAGCAGCAGAGCGACCCTTAGCACGTGATGTTCAGGCCTTAGCAGGGTAGCTTATGATATTGGATTTTTCAGAGCCTCCGCGGGTGTTAGCTAGCTTGGCTTCCCGGTCTTCTCTCTATGATCAGATTAGAGCGTGTCAGTATGATGACCGTCACTTGTTAGTTCTTCAGAACATGGTCCGTCGAGGTGATGCCAGGGATGTGACTATTGATTATGATGGGGTTATGAGGATGCAAGGCCGTATTTGTGTGCCCAATGTAGATGGCCTTCGAGAGATGATATTAGCAGAGGCCCATAGCTCGCGGTATTCCATCCATCCGGGTGCCGCGAAGATGTATCAGGACCTGAGGCAGCAGTATTGGTGTAGGCGGATGAAGAGAGATATTGTGGATTATGTGGCACGGTGCCTCAACTGCCAGCAGGTCAAGTATAAGCACTAGAGGCCAGGTGGATTGCTTCAGGAGATTGCTATTCCGGAGTGGAAGTGGGAACGGATCACTATGGACTTTGTAGTTGGGCTTCCACGGACTTCGAAGGGATTTGATGCTATTTGGGTCATTGTGGATCGACTGACCAAGTTCGCACACTTCATTCCTGTCAGTACTACTTATACTTCGGAGAGCTTAGCTGGTATTTACATCAAGGAGATTGTACGATTGCATGGAGTCCCGATTTCTATCATTTCTGACAGAGGTACCCAGTTCACATCTCAGTTTTGGAGGGCTATGCAGAGAGGTATGGGTACGCAGGTAGAGTTGAGCACAACGTTTCATCCTCAGACCGACGGGCAGTCAGAGCGGACTATTCAGATCTTGGAGGACATGTTGCGTGCCTGTGTGATTGACTTCGGTGGTCCGTGGGATCAGTTTCTGCCACTAGCAGAGTTTGCATATAATAACAGCTACCAGTCTAGTATCCAGATGGAGCCGTATGAGGCTTTATATGGTAGGAGGTGTAGATCTCCGGTTGGTTGGTTCGAGCCCGGTGAGGCTAGGCTATTAGGCCCAGACTTGGTTCAGGATGCATTGGAAAGAGTGAAGTTGATTCAGGAGCGACTTCGCACGGCTCAGTCTAGGCAGAAGAGTTATGCGGACCGGAAGGTTCAGGACGTGTCTTTCATGGAGGGTGATGAGGTACTTCTGAAGGTGTCACCCATGAAGGGTGTCTTGAGGTTTGGGAAGAAGGTCAAGCTTAGTCCCCAGTTCATTGGTCCTTTTGAGGTACTTCAGAAGGTTGGAGAGGTGGCTTATAGACTTGCCTTGCCACCCAGCTTGTCTAGTGTTCATCCGATATTCCATGTGTCGATGCTCCGGAAGTATGTTGGTGACCCGTCTCATGTTTTGGACTTCAGCACAGTGCAACTCGGGGATGATATGTCTTATGAGGTAGAGCCAGCGGCTATTTTGGCTCGCGAGGTCAGAAAGTTGAGGTCAAAGGAGATAGCTTCAGTGAAGGTACAATGGAGAGGTCAGCCAGTAGAGGAGGCCACTTGGGAGACCGAGCGGAAGATTCAGAGCAGATGTCCTCACTTGTTTGAGACTCCAGGTATGTTTCTAGACGCGTTTGAGGATGAACATTTGTTTAAGAGGGGGAGAATATAACGACCTGGTCGGTCGTTACGTAGAACATGCATTATTTTCATTGTTTCTGCCTTGTCATAGCTTGGTTAGACTATTCATGATGTGTTAGAGTTGGCTAGTTCGGGTTCGGAGTGGTTATAGAAGGAATTGAGACACTTAGTCACTAAAAGTAGCCTTAGAGTTGGAAAAGTCAATCGGGAGTTGACTTATTGGTAAATGACCTCGGAATGCGGATTTTATGGCTCGAATAGTTTCGTTAGGTGATTCGGGACTTATGAGTGTGTCTGGAAAATTTTTATGATGTTCGGTGTAGAATTAGGCTTGAATTGGCGAAATTAGTTTTTGGCGATTCCCGATCGGCAGTGGGAAATAGGCTATCGCGGTCGGAATGGAATTCTGATAGTTGGAACAGGTTCGTAATATCATTTTGGATATGTCTGCAAAATTTCAGATCAATCGGAGTTGTTTTGGGTAGTTTCGGCATCGTTGAAGGAATTTAGAAATTTCAAAGTTCATAGGCTTGAATTCGATGAGTTTTTGGAGTTTTGATGTTGTTTTTGGTGTTTCGAAGGCCCGACTAAGTTCAAATGATCATTTAGGATGGGTTGGTATATTTGGTTGGGGTTCCGAGGGGCTCGGGATTGATTTCGGATGGTGAACGAGGATTTTGGACTTGGTAAAATGCAGCTTCAGCTGCTGGTGCTGGTGTTTTCGCACCTGCGGAAGAGGAGCCGCAGGTGCGGGCCCGCAGAAGCAGACCAGGCTTCGCAGGTGCGGATTTTTGGGCAGCCTGGAGGGAGGTCGCAGGTGCGGAAATTAGACCGCAGGTGCGAGCTTAGATGGGTTAAGGAAGTTCCGCAGGTGTGGTCCCCCTGAGCGCAGGTGCGGGACCGTAGGTGCGAAGAAACTGCCGGAGGTGCGAAAAGCCTGAGCAGAAAGTTTATGTTAAGTTTCAAATCGAGGGTTTTTAGCTATTTTTCAAAACTCCATTAGAGAGCTCGGGAGAAGGGAGATTTTGTAGAGATTTTCAGTGGGAGGCTTGTGGTAAGTGTTCCTTAATCACTTTTGGTCTAATTTCACGAACTAGTATTGGTTATTACCATGAAATTTGTTGAATCAAAGTAGAAATTGGGGAATATGGGAAGAAAAGTTGGGAAATGCTTGTGATGATTTGAAGGGGTATTTGGGGTTGGATTTTGGTAAATTTGATATGGGTAGACTCGGGGGAAGATAAGGATTTCAGTTTTGTAAATTTTTCCGGATTACGAGACGTGGGCCCGGGGGTCGAGTTTGACTAATTTCGGGATTTTTGAGTATTTTCGATAAATTTCGATTGGTATTCGTTCCTTAGCATATTATAATGATATACATCTGATTGTTGGTAGATTTGGAGCGCTCAGAGGCCGAATTTAGAGGCAAAGGCACTGCGGAGTAGTGTTTTAGCCGGTTTTGAGGTAAGTAACGTCTTCAACCTTGGAACTGAGGGTTCGAAACCCCAAGTTATCTGATATTTGATATTAATTAAGGTGACGCATTTGCCAAGTGACGGGCATGCGAGCGTACACCGAATATTTGTGGCCTGGATCACCCCATGGCACTGCCTGAGGGTTACTTAAAGCTGACACTTGTACTGTGAAGGTTCGTAATTACCTTGAACATATTAGAAATCATGTTAAGTATAAATGTTAAGGCTTCACGCCGATACGTTCAGACTAGAATGGTCGATTGTTACTGTCTCTATGTATAGTTATTCACTATTCTGCACTCAGTTCTGTTATAACATATCATTTCGTGCCTCATCCTCGAAAATTGTTAGATTATTTTCATATTATCATTGTTTGGGTTGATTTCTATATAATTGAGGGTATTGTGAGCGAGATTGGAAAGTATAGACTGAGTGAGGCCTAGATCCTGGTTTTGAGACAGTTATAATGGTCGGACTGCACACCGCAACGACTCTTGAATCATGCCTTCGTTGGCTTGATATTGCGCTTGGGCTTATAGGAGCCACTCCGGAGTCTTTACACCCCCAGTGAACGCACAGATATTTAGGGATGGATCTTCCCTGGACATGGATCTTGTCCTAGTGATATGTTCCGGAGATGGATCTTCTCCGTGGGGTTTATGTTCCGTAGATGGATCTTCTCCGTGGGGCTGGATTGGCCCTTTTCCTCAGTAGTGAGTGACTATGTCACTGTGTTTATATATATTTCGGGATGGACCTTCTCTAGGCTTGATGGCCAATCCTAGTACTTAGTGGACTTCCTTATGAGAGTTTGGGTACTGCGTACATACCATTCGTGATTTTACATGAACTTATGCAAAGTTACAGACATAACTTGGTGCATTTTGCTTACTGTCATGTTCAAATTATATGTTGTCGTTCATAATTAGCGGAGGTTTAGTCCGTCACTACCTCTCAGCCCATAGCTTGTTTTTATTGCTTACTGAGTTGGTGTACTCACGTTATACCCTGCACCTTGTGTGCAGATCCAGGTACACCGGGATTCAGCTCGGGTCAGTGAGTAGCAGCAGTTTCATCAGAGTTGACGAGGTAACAGCTGGCGACCGTGATCTCGTCATCCTCTTCCCTTTCTACCTGTCGTATTTATTTTAGACTCTGATAGTCATTTTCTCCTCTTGCTATATTTATGTATTGGCAGCTCATGACTGAGTGACACCGGATCCGGGAGTTGTAAATTTTGGGTTTTGGTTTCATAGGTTTCTTTTAAATACAGATCTTTGTTATATTTAACTTCAGGCAGTTAAAAAAAATGGTATTTTCCTTAATGAACGGTTCAGGATTTGTTACAATAGGTGGCTGGCCTGGTTTCACGACAGGCGCCATCACGACTCCGAAATTGGGTCGTGACAAAACGGGGAAGAACATGCTGAGGTAAAAGGGGAAAAACAATTACTGAATAACAGAACAAGGCAACAGTCTAAATATCAAAATATCAACAGGAAATAACAACATAGAACAAACAAGTGCACGATATCACCCTTCGTGCTTTACTCTCATCCTCACCAAAGCAAGTGCACGATATCACCCTTCGTGCTTTTACTCTCATCCTCACCAAAACAAGTGCACGACATCACCCTTCGTGCTTTTACTCTCATCCTCACCAAAACAATAAATAAATAAAATCGGCATGACATTTTTCTTCGTGCTTTTAATATCATAATCATGGCACGAAATCACCCTTCGTTCTTTTACACTCTTCCTCACATAAATAAATACACGGCATCACCCTTCGTGCTTTACACTCTTCCTCACAATGCAATAAATAAATACACGGCATCACCCTTCGTGCTTTACACTCTTCCTCACCCAAACAATATCAAGGATAACAGTTTGGCAAGGAAAATCAACAACATAAATCAAGTCACAACATCCCGGCAAGGGAACAACAACAGAAATAATACCGTCCCGGCAAGGGACACAACTATAACCAATCTCGCTCAAGTGTATAACTTAACAAAATAATCCTCAACCGAAAAATTAATCAACAGTATTCACAACCAAGAATTTCCATCAATTGAACAACCTCCAAAGTGAAATTTACTTCATATCAGAGTGAATAGCGATGAAAATCACATATATCATAAAAACCGACTCACGGGCATGCTTGACACAACAGATAGGTACTCGTCACCTCACCTATACGTTGAACATGGAATAAACACGTAGCAAGTAAGACTCAACACTTATTCCCTCAAGCTAAGGTTAGGCCAAACACTTACCTCGATTCCACGAACACAATTCAAGTCTCAACTACCGCTTTACCTCTTGATTCCACCACCAACTCGCTCGTATCTAGCCACAAGTTACTTAATTATATCAATAAATGCTAAATGAATCAATTCTAATGCATGGAAATGAGTTTCCTAAAGTTTTCCCCAAAAAGTTAAAAAATCGACCCGGGGCCCGCTCGGTCCAAACCCGAAATTCGGACCACAACCCGATTTCCCATTCACCCCCGAGCCCAGATATATAAATGGTTTTGAAATCCGACCTCAATTGGAGGTCTAAATCCCCAAATTTCAATATTCTTAGGTTTTACCCAAAATTCCCAATTCCCAATTCCACCATGAAAACTCTAGATTCTAGGATGAAATATTGTAAAAAGAAGTTAAGGAGTAAAGAAAATGAGTTAGAAATC
>ML289477.1:0-18640 GCA_005239495.1 Nicotiana undulata
CGGTACATCTTCGTCGCACCCGGATGAACAGAATACCGAGAACTGTGGGCCTCTTCTAAATTTTTCTTCCTCAATCCATCAATATTAGGAACACATAATTGGCCCTGGAGACTCAAGACACCATCCTCGCCCAAAGTAACCCCCTTGGTCCTGCCCTGGACCACCGTATCCCGAAGCTCTGCAAGGCATGGATCATCAAACTGTCGAGCCATAATCTCTCCCAACAATGAAGACTGAGCAACTACATGAGCCAAAACTCGACGAGGCTCCGAAAGGTCCAATCTCACAAGGCGATTGGCCAAGGACTGAATGTCCAAGGCTAAAGGTCTCTNCATAGTTTTTCAACAACTCAAGCCACCTTCGCTGCCTCAAATTAGGTCCCTCTACCTAAGCAAGTACTGCAGGCTGCGGTGGTCAGTATAGACCTCACAAGATACACCATATAAGTAGTGCCGCCAAATCTTCAAAGCATGAACAATTGCCGCCAACTCTAAGTCGTGCACAGGATAATTCTTTTCATGAACCTTCAGCTGTCGCGAAGCATAAGCAATAACCCTGCCATCCTGCATCACCACACACCCCAACCCGACGCGTGAAGCGTCACAATACACAGTATACATCCCAGAACCGGAAGGCAATGACAGAGCTGGTGCTGAGGTCAAAGCTGATTTGAACTTCTTAAAGCTCGCCTCACAATCGTCGGACAACAGAAATGGAGCATTCTTCTGAGTCAGTCTAATCAATGGAGCGGCCATAGAAGAGAATCCCTCAACGAACCAACGGTAGTAACCTTCTAAACCCAGAAAACTCCTGATCTCTGAAGCTGAAGTAGGATGTGGCCAACTCTGAACTACCTCAATCTTCTGCGGATCAACCTTAATACCCTCACCGCAACCACATGCCCCAGAAATGCCACAGACTCTAACCAAAACTCACACTTGGAGAACTTAGCATATAGCTTATGTTCTCGCAAGGTCTGAAGCACAACTCTCAAATGCTGCTCGTGCTCTCCTAGGCTCCGTGAGTAGATCAATATGTCATCAATGAAGACGATGACTAAGGAATCAATATACGACCTCAATACCCTATTCATCAAGTCCATGAATGTTGCTGGGGCATTAGTTAAACCAAAAGACATCACCAGGAACTCATAATGGCCATATCTGGTACGAAATGCAGTCTTCGGGACATCAGAAGCCCGAATCTTCAGCTGATGATAACCCGATCTCAAGTCGACCTTAGAAAACACTCGAGCACCCTGTAACTGATCAAACAAATCATTGATGCACGGCAGAGGATACTTATTCTTGATGGTCACTTTATTCAGCTGGCGGTAGTCAATGCACATCCGCATAGACCCATCCTTCTTCTTCACAAATAAGACTGGAGCGCCCCACGGCGACACACTCGGCCTGATGAACCCCTTGGCCAACAACTCCTCAAGCTGCTCCTTCAACTCATTTAGCTCCTTAGGATCCATACGATAAGGGGGAATGGAAATAGGATGAGTATCTGGAGCCAAATCAATACAGAAGTCAATATCTCGATCTGGAGGCATGCCTGGAAGATCCGAAGGAAACACATCTGGAAACTCTCGAGCAACAGGCACTGAATCAATGGTAGGAGACTTGGCGGTGGTGTCCCGCACATAAGCAAGCTAAGCCAAACAACCCTTCTCGACCATATGCCGAGCCTTTATGAAGGAAATGACCTGGCTGGAGGCACTAACTAAAGAACCTCTCCACTCTAGTCTAGGCGACTCAGGCATGGCTAAAGTGATTGTCTTGGCATGGCAATCTAACACAACATGATAAGGAGATAGCCAATCAATGCCTAGGATAACCTCAAAATCAATCATATCTAGAAATAAAAGATATGCTCTGGTATCGAAACCGCAGAAAGTGACCACACAAGACCGGTAGACTCGGTCTACCACCACAGAATCACCCACAGGAGTGGACAAATACATAGGAGAACCCAAAGACTCACGAGGAGTATCCAGAAAATGAGCAAATAGTACAGAAACATATGAATACGTGGATCCTGGATCAAATAGTACCAAAGCCTCCCTACCACATACTGAGATAATATCTGTGATTACAGCGTCTGAGGCCACTGCATCTGATCTTGCCGGAATGGCATAAAATCTAGTTGAGGTTCCTGAAGACTGAACTCCCCCAGAGTGAACAGGAACTACCTAGCCTTCTCGTGACTGGCCTCCCCCTCTAAGCCGACCCCAGCCGACCTGTTCTCCACCTCGAGGCGGCCGGACTGCTGGGGTTGAACTCCTAGGCTGATAACTCTGCTGCACTGCCTTGCCCCGATACCTGGGACAATACCTCCACGTATGACCCGGTTCCCCACACTCGGAACAATTTCCTGGTGTTACAGCCCGCTGCCCAAAAGAGGAAGAACCCTGAATAGACGGAGGGCGGTGTGAACCCTCTGGTAAGGCACTGAAATAGGAACTAGAGGACCTCTGATGACTGGAATAGCTGCTGGGTGAACCCTAGGTGGCTGGGGGACGATAGGAACGCTCTGGCATAGCGCCGAACTGAGGCCTCGCTGAAACCCCCCCGGGAGGTAGTGGAGGTGCTTAATATGAAGGCCTACTGAACTGGCCGCCTCCGAACTGACCTTTACTCCTAGCTGGAGCACCCCTGAAGTCACCTATGAACCTGGCCCTCTTGTCCTACTGACCTGGCTGACCCTGATCTCTGCTTCTCATACGGTAACACTCAATCCGTCGAGCTATCTCGACTACAAGCTGGTATGGGGTACCCATCTCTACCTCTCTGGCCATAAAGGCCCTAATACCTGGATGCAAGCCTCCCACAAATCGTCGCACCCTCTCGGCATCAGTAGGTAATATCATAAGGGCATGGCGAGACAATTCGGAGAATCTAGCCTCATAATCAGTCGCTGACATCTGCCCATGCTCTAGTCGCTTAAACTGACCCCGTAGCTCCTCCCTCTCAGAAGGTGGAAGGTATCTGTCTAGAAATAACTGAGCGAACTGGTCCCAAGTGACAGGAGGAGAATCTGCTGGTCTGCTGAGAATATATGACTGCCACCACCTGCGAGCTCTGCCCTCTAACTGAAATGTGGTGAAATCTACTCCATGGGACTCCAAAACCCTCATGTTGTGCAGTTTGTTCCTGCACCTATCAATAAAATCCTGAGCATCCTCTCCCCGCTCACCCCCGAAGACTGGAGGGCGGAGTCGGGTCCATCTATCCAACATCTTCTGCTGGTCACCCTCTGCAACTGACCTGGGCTCTAGGGCTGCTACTACGGGCTGAACCCCTCCCACGGGCGGTGTGCCCGGGGTATGACGTGCTGCTGCTACCTGACCTGTGGCCTAAGAGGTAGGAGTCTGGACTCGCCCTCCCGCCTGAGAAGTAGCAGGGTCGGCTGGAAATAAACCAGCATGAGACATTGTGTCCATGACTCTCAGCATACGACCCATGACCTCCTGGAAGCCTGGCCCCGTCATGAAATCCACTGGAGCAGGTGCTACTGGAGGCACCTCGTCCTGCTCCTCCATAATAGGGTCCTCTGGTGGTGCCACTGGTGTAGCTCTGGGACGCCCTAATCCCCTGCCTCGAGTAGGTGCTTTACCCCTGCCTCTACCCCGACCTTGGGCAGCCGTATCAGCGGCCTCTCCCAGACCAGGAATATTGGATGCACGCGTCCTCACCATCTGTGAGAGAATAGAAGAATTAGTTTGAGTACCTCATAGATTGCACGACAGGATATGAATAAAGGGAAGTTTCCTAACACCCCATAGCCTCCTGAAGATAAGTACAGACGTCTCCGTACCGATCCGCAAGACTCTACTGGGCCTGCACATGACTCGTGAGACTTAAGTGAACCTAGTGCTTTGATACCACGTTTTCACGACCCAGAATCCTAATCCGGGTCGTGATGGCGCCCAACGACGGGGTTAGGAAAGCCAACACAAATTACACTAAGTGATACCCTTCCCATCTAATTAAACAAGTCAACATTTACAAATTTTAAACAGTTAAACATGATGATAGCTTGACAAGTAAATAAATCATACGCATGCCTGCACAACCCAAACCCAAAAGATATACATACACTACGCGTGTGTGCCAGGAACTAGTGTCACGAGTGTCATGGGAAACTACTGAATATACAATGACTACAATATATACAAAGTCTCGGTCTGAATGAAATGGACAGAGAATATAACAAAAGAACTCCAGGGTGCTGCTAGGAAGTCGCCGAGAAAGCAGCTCACCGTGAAGTATGACCACGCTATCAATATCTAGCATCGAGCTGATGATCAGACGTACCAGCCTCCGGACCTGTACAATCAAGTACAAAAAAGAAAAGAAAGTGCAGCATGAGTACATATTAAATAAATATGTACCCAGTGAGTATCCCGCCTAAACTCGAAGAAGTAGTGACGAGAGGTCGACTCGATACTCACTAAGGTCCAACAGTAATAACATGTGGTAGAATATAATGTAATACAGTAGGCATGTCAGGGAGATAAGCAACAAATATATATATCAAGAGCAGAAATCCAAACAATTGCTGAACTAAACAATAAAGCACTTTCAAGGGTAAGACCACCGAACTAAACAATCATCACAAATTCTTAGATCCGCCGTGGCGTACGACCCGCTCCCATAAAGTACCTTCTGCACTCGCCGTGGCGTACGGCCTGATCCCATATTCATTTCAATTTCTTTTCGACACTGCCGTGGCGTACGACCCGATCCCATATTCATTTCAATTTCTTTTCCACACTGCCGTGGCGTACGGCCCAATCCCATATACATTTCAATTTCTTTTCAACACTGCCGTGGCGTACGGCCCGATCCCATATTAATTTCAATTTCTTTTCAACACTGCCGTGGAGTACGACCCGATCCCATTTTCATTTCAATTTCTCAACACTTTCCATAACAAATTCCTTACAATTCAAGAAATTTTTTCATAAAGCCTCAGAGGAACAACACTATACAAAACATAACCTTATAGTACACATGGCGTCACAATAAATCATATAAAGCATTACAAGGAAAAACATATAAGGCATTACGAGAAAGCATACAAGGCATGATGTGGGCCTAACTACCCGGACATATAAATAATAGCCGCTACATACGGACTCTCGTCACTTGGCGCGTACGTAGACCCCAAACAATTTACACATAGTATATACATCACCTATGGGGACAATTCCCTCTTACAAGGTTAGAAAGGAGACTCACCTCGTGTTGAATCTACCCCTCGGACCACAATTGCGCCCGAAACTCCGAACTCTACACCTGAGGACTCACAACTAGCCAAAAGGTATACAATAATATCAATGCATGCACAAAGCGGGATGTTATCCTAGTTATTCAATAAAATCGCTATCTGAGTCCCTCCCTCTGATGCCCTGACTCTCAGTCTCAATCAAGTAAGAAAGGGAACCCTTTTAGCTACGGCAATGGGTATAGACCTCTTCCCTCCGCTGCTTACCCAATGTACCACTTAGAATAGACCGAATCGAAGCCGTGCTCCGATTGCGCCTTCTGTATCTTTAACTGTAAGTGCATATGTATACACTAATTTATATGTGGGTTCCGCTTCGGGGAAGACGAGTTGACTCCACAAAGCATAAAATTCAGAAAGAATAGATTCAGGTGCTCCTGAGTCAAGAGATTCTTCTCCCTAAGTAGCATTCTTGTAAGTACAGAAGGAATTCTCCTGTCTCTGAAAAGATAAAGCTAAAAGCAATCTCTGGTATAGATATTTCTTGAAGAATTCCTATATTCCAACCCCGGTCCCTCATGATAAAATTCCGAAAATTCTCGAAGGGATCACTCACCCATAGCCTAAGGATCATTAAGGTGTGATTTCTACTTGAATTCATTGCCTAAAATGAAAAATCACGAAATCCTCAAGAATCCTAAAATTACTACCTAATTCTGTGATTTTAGATAATTTAATAGTGAATTTAACTAGGAATTAATGTTTGAAACTAGTAAAACTATGGAATTTACGTACCTCAATAGCAGTGGTGGAAGGTCCCTTGAAGAGCTCTCTAAAAACTTGAAGAGGAAGATGAAAATGGAGGAAAAATGCTAAGTCCCGTATTTTATAAAACTGCCTAGGGATTCCTTAACTGCGATCGCGACAATGGCCCTGCGATCGCGAAGGCCAACTGGCCAGACCCCTGCGATCGCGGCAGAGGTCCTGCGATCATGAAGGCCAACTTGCTAGACCTCTGCGATCGCGGCAGAGGTCCTGCGATCGTGAAGAACAATCTCACCCGGCCCAGACGCGACTCAATACGATCGCGATAAATGACTGCGATCGCGAAGGTGTGGAACCTAGACCTCTGTGATCGCGAAGGGGAGGCTGCGATCGCAGAGAACAATCAACAGCCCAGCAAAATCCTTCTCCGCGATCGCAACCCACCTTCTGCGGTCGCAGAGAAGAAACAAGATAACAGAAATTTCTGGTTTTCTTACTTAGCTCCCGGGGGTCCAAAACTCACCCGAGCCCCTCGGGACCCCGTCCAAAAGCACCGGCAAGTCTGTATTCGTGATACGGACTCGCTCGAACTCTCGGAACCTGAAAAACAACAACGAAACTCATAATTCAACCCCAAAACAAAATTGAATCAAAACTTAAGAACTTGAAATTCTAGAATTCACTTCAATGCACCGCACCGGTCTATACTACTCGGAATGAATTCAAATTTTGCAGACAAGTCATGAATGACATAACGGAACTGTCCCCGATCTCGGAATTTCATTCGGACCTCGGGAACACAAAATCACATTTCAAGCCATATTTCAAATTCTATGAAAATCCTCGAAACTTCATTAACTCCAATTTTCTCATTTTGATCCGAAACCCATCAAATCAAGTCCGTTTCTTACCAAATTTCACAAAAAACTTAAATTACACATATTGAACCTTTTTCGGCCTCCGAAATCATAATACGGACCCGGCAGCACAGGTTTCACTTCAAGGTTCATTTTCTTATGCCTCTAATATTTTCATAAAACAATTTTCTTTAAAAATTCATTTCTCGGACTTGGGTACTCGGAATTCAATTCCGGGCACACGTCCAAGTCCCATATTTTCCTATGGACCTTCTGGGACCGTCAGATCACTGGTCCGGGTTTGTTTACCAAAAATGTTGACCAAAGTCAACTTCATTCAATTAATTAACATGAAGTCAACTCTAAATCAAGTTTTCACATAAAGGCTTCCCGGCTACACATACGGGATGCGCACGCAAATCGAGGTGAGATTAACGGAGGCTCGGGGCCTCGGAACACAGTCATAATTACTTTTACATAAGATGACCCCCTTGGGTCATCACAACTGCTTTTTTGTCCTCAGGCACGGTACCGTTCTGCAAAAAGTTAAGAAATTTATTTCTCCAATCCTAAGTTAAATTATTGAAAGATACCTCATTCTTGTTTTGATCGATTGTTGAATGAAAGAGGTGTACGATGATAGTGTGTGTCTTTATTTGTTACGTCCGTAACTGCTGTGTGGTTGGCCAATGCATCTGCTTCAACATTTTCGTCTCTAGGTATTTGTATTATTTTCCACATTTTGAATTGTCTCACAAGTTCTCTTGCATTTTCTAGGTACGTTTGCATTCGAGTTTCACTAGCGATGTAAGTCCCCTGCATTTGGTTTACCACCAGTTGTGAATCGCTATTGATTTCGATTTGTTCAATTGACAACTCTCGTGCCAATTATAAACCTGCAATAACAGCCTCATACTCTGCTTCATTGTTAGTTATTGGATAGCATTTGATTGCTTGCCGTATGTTTTCACCTGTGGGTGATATTAGTACAATACCTAATCCTGCTCCATTTATATTAGAAGAGCCATTTGTAAATAGGGTCCACTGACCTGGGTTTGTACCATTGAAGAGCTGTAATTCTTTTTCTACTTCAAGAGTAATATTACTGCTAAAGTCAGCTACAAAGTCGGCCAATATTTGTGACTTAATTGCAGTTCTAGGTTGATATGTTATATCATGCTCACTTAATTCTATGGCCCATTTGGCTAATCTCCCTGACAGTTCTTGTTTATGCAAAATATTCCTTAAAGGATATGAAGTTACGACAGTAATTTGATGACATTGAAAATAAGGACGCAATTTTCTTGATGCCATTATTAATGCTAAAGCTAATTTTTCTAGATGTGGATATCTAGTCTCAGCATCTAGTAAAGTTTTGCTTACATAATAAATGGGAGATTGTTTACCTCTTTCTTCTCTTACCAGTACTGCACTTACGACAATTTCTGAGACAGCCAGGTAGATGTATAATCTTTCCCCTTCCTTTGGCTTTGATAGCAATGGTGGTTTTGACAAGTAGACCTTCAAGTCTTTTAAAGACTGTTGACATTCTTCAGTCCATTCGAACTGATTTTTCTTTTTAAGCACTGCAAAGAATTTAAAGCTTTTTTCGGTAGACTTAGAAATAAATCTCCCTAGGGCTGCTATTCTTCCTGTCAATCTTTGGCCTTCTTTTTTATTTCTCAAGATTTCAGGTATTTCTTCTATAGCTTTTATCTGTGCTGGATTTACCTCTATTCCTTTATTAGACACAAGGAATCCCAAAAACTTACCAGATTGTACTCTGATGGCACATTTTTCCGGGTTGAGTTTCATATTATACATGCGCAAGATATCAAAAGTGATAGAGAGATGTTGCAGATGATCTTCTGCTTGTGTTGATTTTACAAGCATATTATCGAGGTAAACCTCCATTGTTTTGCCCAAAAGTTCTTGGAACATTTTTGTCACTAATCTTTGATAAGTGGCACCTGCATTTTTTAATCCAAAAGGCATAACATTATAGCAATAGGTCCCCCGGTTAGTAATGAAGGANTGCAGTTGCATCGATCATTTGATCTATATGAGGCAAGGAAAATGAATCTTTAGGACATGCTTTATTTAAATCAGTATAATCGACACATACCCGCCATTTGCCGTTCTTTTTAGGTACTACTACTGTGTTAGCTAGCCAGTCAGGATACTTTACCTCCCGTATCGAACCTATATTTAAAAGCTTTTGGACTTCTTCATCGATCACTTGATTTTTAAAAGGTCCTTGCTTTCATTTCTTTTGTTTAACAGGTACGAACGATGTATCTTCGTTTAATTTGTGAGTCATCACTTCTGGTAGGATACTTGTCATATCCGAATGGGACCATGCAAAACAATCTTCATTAGCCTTTAAATAATTGACTAACATACCTTTTTGTTCTGGAGTTAATCTTTCCAACAATTTTATGCCAATGTAAAGTTTCCTTTCGGGCTTCTGTTTAGAGATGGGAACAGCCTCGAGTTCTTCAGCAGTTGTTTTGATATGTTCTTCTTCTTCTGGTTCACGAATAAAATCTGGTCTTGAGTCTATGTCTGCATGTTCTGGCTCATTTTTGATGATTACAGGATTTGTTTCGTCATTATCATCTTCCGTACTTATTGGAATATCTATTTCTTTGGTACGTAGCTGGTCAGAAGTTTGTTCCATACCTGTTTGTTGATGAGCCTCTATTTGACAATTCGTCGTTTCTTCCGCGTCTTTTTTGTTGTTAAGAGTTATCGAATTAATATTCCTCGAGGTTTGCTGATCACCCCTGATTTGCCTTATTCCCCATTTGGAAGGGAATTTTATCACTTGATGTAAAGTAGATGGGACTGCTTTCATGTCATGAATCCATGGTCTTCCCAGGATGACGTCGTAATCCATTTCTGTATTAATGACTAGGAACTTAGCATTTTTGACGACTCCTTCAGCGTAAGTATTGAGTTCGATCTCACCTTTAGTTATCACTGTTGAATTGTCGAACCCAGATATGGATCAAACCTTTGGAATCATTTTGTTTTCTACTAGCATTTCTTCCATGACTTTCATCGAAATAATATTGACTAAACTTCCTGGATCAATCAACACCCTTTAAACGTTAGTGTCATGAATGAGTAAGGATATTACCAACGCGTCATTGTGTGAAAGTATTAATCCACCAAAATTTGCGTCATCAAAAGATACTTGATCTTCCCTCGTTTCTTCTCGAACTCGCTTTCCGTGGGTGCTCGTGACTTTTGATGTTAGCTGGCAGACTATCCCGTTTACTTCTTCTCNTTGCAATCTGTTGTTCTATGGCCGTTATCATTGTGGAATTCACACCACTGATCGAGGTTCCTCCTGTTAGGATTAGAATGCATTTCTTTCGGCCATTTAACTTTGTCCCCCATACTTCTCAGTATTGAGACCAGCTCAGTGCTCTGCGGCCATTTAACTTTGGAGCCAAGAAGGCCAAGCATGGAGAAGGTCCCTCTGGGACCAAATAGATTAGGAAATAATGTTTTGCTGCTTTCTAGATACGATTAGACTTTAATAAGGCAAATGCCATTAGTAAACTCATTATTGGTCGTTTTAGTAGAGATTTGGTTCATTTTCACATTAATGAAATGACACAATTATTGGCATCAGTTTTCTCCAAATCTATGTATCGCTTAGGCCTACCTCAGGCACAACGAGGTCCCTCAAAATAGGACGTGTGTTTATTACATAATTCTGCAATATATGTTTAAATATTTCAAACATCCCTATAATACTCCTTACTAATTTGGTTACCTTTTGTATTTCTTTTCTTTTGCTTATCCCCATTCCCTAAGGTTGGTTAGTGCATACTGGCATCATCATCATATCATACCAGCTCTAGAGGTCCTCCACCTCCTCCTCCACCAAGTGATCCCAAGAACAAAGGAAAAGCCAAAATGGACGACATGAGCGGTATCAAGAAAGACAACGCTACTCATGCAGAGAATATTGAAACTTCGGATGGTCAGAGTACTCCGGCATAGAAAGATTTGGTCTTACTGCTAGAACAAAAAATATTGGAGCTACAAGGGGAGCTTGAGAAGGTCCTGAACTTGGCAAACCTTCCCTCACCCTAAACGTTCCTAACATTAACCAACAAAACGCCCAAAACCCAGCACCTCCCCAAAACACACAAATCCAACACCCGCAAAATCCTCACGCACCTCATCAATATGCCACACCTCCTCAAAATCCTAATCCTCCACCAGTACCTACCCCTCCACAACATCATTACCATACAATCTAGTATCCACAAACCACCACCTATCACACTCCTCAAAACACACCGCAACCTACCCTTGATTCCCAAAACTCAACCAACAACCACCACAATGCCCAAATTCCTAGAGTCCATCAAAGCAACCTTATATACATGGAAACCTTACCCCACACCCCACAACAAACCCTATACATACATGAACTCGCAGAGAAGGACCTGCTCATCAAGAACATGGCGGAAGAACTCAAGAAACATACTGCTAGAATTCAAAGTGTCGAAAGGGGAAAAGGCATCGTGGGTTTAAATTATGAGGATTTATGTATTTAGCCAGATGTGGAACTGCCAGAGGGTTACAAACCTCCTAAGTTCGAAATGTTCGATGGGACTAGAGATACGAAGGTGCACTTGAGAACGTATTCTGACAAACTTGTAAGAGTTGGCAAGGATGAAAGAATTCGCATGAAGCTGTTCATGAGGAGTCTCAGTGGAGATGCCCTATCTTGGTACATAATTCAAAACCAAAAGAAATGGGTTAATTGGGTGAGCATGGCATCAGAATTTATGGACCGGTTTAGGTTTAACACAGAAAATGCACCAGACGATTTCTACATTCCGAATCATAAAAAGAAGCCATTAGAAACCTTCCGCGAGTATACTCGGTAGAGGTCTGAAGCCGCAAAACTAAGGCTAGCACTGGAAGAAGAACATATGAATAAGTTCTGCGTCCGAGCTCAAGATCCGCAGTATTGTGAGAGACTGATGGTTATTGAAAATCATAAATTTTCCGACATCATCAAATTGGGAGAGAGAATAGAAGAAGGGATTAAAAGCGGAATTGTGACAAAGTTTAAGCACTCCAAGCTACAAACAAAGCCTTACAGTCAGGTGGTATTTCCAAGAAGAAAGAGGTAGGGTCAATGATGGTGGCCCAAGGTCCAAAGTATCCACTTACATACCAAATACCCCCACCCACATATCAGCCTTCACCTCCCAGATACCAACAACCTACTGCCGCTTACCACACTTATAACACCCAGCCAACATACTACCACTCACCACCAACCCGCCAAAACTACCAAAAGCCTTGACCAAATTTGACCGCAGACCACCCAGGATATACACCCCAATTGCTGAACCTATCGACCAACTGTACAAGAGACTGAAGGCTGCCAGTTATGTCACTCCCATTCCCATTGTTGCCATGGAAAACTCATGCCAATGGATTAATCCAAATAAGACATGTGCCTATCACTCAGGCATGAAGGGTCATACTATTGATGAATGTCGCACTTTGAAGGATAAGATTCAGACATTAATCGACACACAAGTTATACAGGCAAAGTAGGTTGCACCCAATGTCAGTAACAATCCTGTCCTAGATCATAGAGGTTAAGGGGTAAATGTGATAGAGAACGACGAAGAATGGGATCCAGAAGGGTCAATTGGACTCATTCGGGAAGGGGATAATCCTAAAACATCTCCAGTCACTCAGACACCTATCGTTGTACAAACTCAGGAACCGATTGAGGTTGAGGTAGCCGCACCAACTCCATTTGAGGTCGAAGTGACAACACCCTCAGTCGCACCAACTCGATTTGAGGTTGAAGTGACAACACCCTTCGCTGTGATGGTAGCACCTACACCGCCATTTAAGTCTAATTTTATACCCTAGGACTATGTTGCGGAAGCAAGAAGGAAATGAAAAACAAAAATGGAGGAAACAGGTGCAGCGCAAGGTATGACCAGAACTGGTAGGGTTTATACACCCGAGCATTTGGGAGAAACAAGCAAAGAAGCCGCTTCTAATCCTCCTGTCATTGAAATTGGCCCAGACGATCTCTGGAGGAAGGTGCGGGCGAGGGAATATTTTGTGGTTGATCACTTGAACAAAACCCCTACCCAAATATCAATTTTATCACCGCTAGCTGCAAAACTACGAGGCACACAGGAATGCCTTGATGAAGGTGTTGAACGTAGCCTACATACCCAATAACATTACCAGTGGAGAGATAACCAATATAGTAGGGAAGTTGTTGGAAAGCCATAAAATCACTTTTACGAAGACGAGTTGCTGCCGGAAGGACTAAGTCACAACAGGGCACTACATATCATAGTTCAGTTTGAGGACAAATTCATTGCCAAGGTCCTGATAGACAGGGGTTCAAGTCTCAACATCTGTCTGCTAACTACCTTGAAAGGGTTGGGTAAGGGTCTACATGAGATACGAGCAGGAAGTATGAACGTGAAATCATTCGATGGGTCCAAAAGGGCCACAATTGGGGAGACCAACCTTAGCCTACAGATGGGCCAGACCTGATTTGATGTTGAGTTTCAAGTGTTAAATATATCCCTCACATACAATTTGTTGTTGGGACGACTTGGGATACATGCCGTTGGGGCCATTTCTTCTACTCTACATCAGGCCGTGAAGTTTGAGTGGAACCATCAGGAAATAATCATCCATGGGGACGAAAGCAATCCCATTTACCCCAATCAGATTGTTCCGGTCATCGAGAATAGAAGGAAATTGGGTGGAGAAATATAACATCGCATCGAGCGTGTCAACGCAATTGAGAAAGACAAATGGTGGGGCAGCATGATAGAAAGCATATTGGCATGGACAGGGTATGAACCTCGTAAGGGTCTCGGTAAGAATCTCCAAGGTATTACCAAACCAATACAGCCAAAGTGTCACGACACAACTTTTGGGCTTGGGTATGAATACACCTTGCAAGAGTATAATAATTGGTCGCCTCCATGGCATGGTCCTTATTACCCTTTGGAGCAGCCGATACCACATTTAAGCCTGTCATTTCATCAAGCCGGCATGATGTGGGGGTTCGAAGAAGATGAAGTTCTAGCTGGCATAAGGAATCTGTTCCTGGATGATGATGAAGACATGGACTGTAGTGCGATAATTGAGGATGAGAAGGAGGAAAGCCTTATTATTCAGGCAATGGAGAAAGGAGCTATTCTCAAGAATTGGACTGCTGCACAATCAAAGTCCCGTAGAGTTCCTGGGTATCCTGGCAATTAACATCATTTATTTCGAAAATAATTTTTATGGGCATTTAAGACATTTTTAGTATTTTGTTTTAAACATCTTCGCTTTGAATAATAGTTCGGATCATTGAACTGAATTTGTTTGACATTTTAATATCTATTAATGGATTTTTGTTTTAGTATTTATTATTATCCTTTACATTTTCTCTCTACAACGTCATTATTATCCTTTACATTTTCTCTCTACAACTTTATTATTACTTACCCTGGTGAACCTACAAATGTGACATGTAATGAGGCAACGCAACATAAGGATAGTGATTCAGAGGAATTGGAAGAGAATATAATACCTGAGGAAATTGTTAGAGAAGTGGAAAATTTTGAAAACAAGCCTAAGTCCAATTTGGATGAGACTGAAATAGTCAATTTGGGAGACTCATAAACAGTCAAGGAAACTCGTGTAAGCATTCACCTATCACGATCAGAGAAAGAAGAATACATCCGGATTTTGAAAGAGTACGAGGATATCTTTGCATGGTCTTATGATAATATGACCGGTTTGAGCACGTCCATATTGGAACATAAAATACCGACCAACCCTATGTGCCCGCCTGTAAAGCAGAAACTCAGAAAGTAGCCATATGAGTCTGAAAATAAAAGAAGAAGTCACCAAGCAGATCAATATGAATGTTCTCACAGTTGTTTAATATCTAACCGGGTTGGCTAACATCGTGTGTTTACCTTTAAAATGGTATTAACAATTATATTTGATTTTGAGGTTCTAAAAATACGTGATTTATTTTAATACTAGTTGTTAGGCAATAGATGCTAAGTGCAAGTAAAGAGAATAAGATATGCAAACCAAGGTTGTTACAAGGCAGGGCCTCGAGTTTGCTGGAAATGGGACCTCGAGGTCAGGCTATAATGAACAATAATGATCAATCGATGGAGGTACAGTGATATTAGGGCCTCGAGGATAGCCCTTTATGATGAATAATGAGCAATAAACGAGAAATAATTAATAAACATAATAAATGGAAAGCAATAAATTAGTAGAACAATGTTTGGAGCACGTTGAGGCAAGAAAAATAGAGAATGTTCTATTTTATTCAATATTCATGTGTGTTACAAAATGACAAGGGTTCCCTTTATATAGGAGGGAGGAATACCAACAATGTACAAGTCATATTATGAAAAAATGTAGGCTATTGGTACAGGTGTGTAATCGCTTAGTAGGGACTCGTACTATTCTTGTAGACCTTGTCAGCTCTAATCATGTGTCCTTGGGAGTTTCCATCCTTTCTATGATGGTCGTCGATTTGTACTGCTCCGAGGTCGGGCGCAGTGAACCTTCGATATTCCCCCTCGAGGGATGTACCTCGGGGTCGATTCTCAGACTACGCTCCGATCCCATCGAGATGGAGTCTTAAACGTCGTAGAAGCCTTATAATCGGCCTTCCCTAGTTTTTACCATATACAGATAGTCCTCGCATTCCTTGGAATGAAAATACAAGGAACGATTTGAATTCTCCAACTCTTCAACGCCTCCATCATTAATTCAGTTACGTCAAGCAAGCGATTGACATGACAAAAGATATGCTCAAGAGTCACGTTCGCAGAGCTCTTGAAAAGCCTCGAAGTGATTACGACAGTTGGCTGTCTTTTGGCTTTTCCCAGTGTGCACGACTGGCCCCTATAAATACTCCAACCCTTCACTCCTTAACCTTTAATTTTTATCATATCTTCAAACCCTCAACAATTCTTCTTACTTCTTTCTTGTGTTCATCTCCCAACTAGCTTTTTCCTTCTCTTCTGAAATCTTTTAGCACAAATGGCTAAGACCTATAAAAATGTTCCTCAAGATGATAAAGCTTCTTCCTCTTAACGCTCGTCTAAAGGAAAGGCAATAGTCCCTCCTCATCTCGAGGAGTGGATCCACGGGCCCTGTGAAGCCGGGATGGTGTGAACCCATGTTTCGATATATTAGCATGATAACAGACACCAGGAAGGCAAAGGTTGATTGCCGCTGGGGAGAGGCGGTGCAAGTGGAAATTCCCTCTCGGGGGGAAGACATAACGACTCATAAGCCGACTTCCTCAGTGTACACACCTATCCATTTACCCTAGGCCCCATAGATCCATCCTCGCCATCGATAGACCCCGTGATCCTCGATTTTTGCAGGAAATATGAAGTGACACTCGGCCAAATCCATCCATCATTTTGGCGCATTGTTTATATGATTAGGAACTTTGCAAACATGGTCGAGTGGCTGCCTTTTACCCTCGACCATCTTATTAGAATGTACAGTCCCCGACTTTATCGAGGCGGTCTAATTAAGCTTCAACGTCGGGCCTCAAAGGTTATCTTTGCTTGCACCGACGAAGACAATGACAGAGGATGGATGAGACACTTTGTCTGAGTTAGGACCTAAGATCTGATTCCTGTTGAAAGGATGCTATTCTGTGAGGAATGGAATATGAATCGTAAGTGAAAATGTCAATTAAGTACTTTCTCTTTTCTTTGGACAGCCTTCCTTTCGAACTAATTTCCTTCGATGATGCAGTTGTCGTGTGGTATCCTGGAGCGGTCAAGGATCTCTCGGGCTGGGTTTGCCAGCTCGATTTGACCTGCTTATATTCTAAGCGCGTATGGCGCGACCTGGCAAAGGCTCGATGGGAAACTAAAAATCATGGTGAGGTTTCACCCCTGTTGTACTTAAACTCTTTAAAAGAGATACCCCTTGATTGTAATTTCATTTTTGTACCTATATTTTGTCTTTGTAAAGACTTGGGAAAGGCTTCTTTGATGAGGGAAGTTCCCTCCGGGGAGGCAGATACCCCAAAACCCAACAAGGAGAACAAGAGAAAAAGGAAATCGCCGACTGAGTCCCCGAAGCCGAAGAAGGCTAAAGGTAAATAGCCTAAGGTCGATTCAGCGGCCTTAACTTTGGAAGTAGCAGAGAGTCCATGATCTGGAGGTGAAAAGAAAGATGACTCCCAGCTAGCACCCATGGGGAGAGGAAGCATGATTGCATCGAATCTTGCTGAGCCGATGGCTGCTGAGCTGGAGGCTTCTAGACCAGCAGTTGCTGATGTTGTCCCACCTCGGGCCGAAGAGGCTTTCAAGGGTGGGTCAGATGATGTTCCTTAGCTGGTTGACGGCCAAAATATTCCTCGAGCCGAGGGGCACTCGGTAGATGCTCTCAGAAAGCCCAGTCCTGAAGCTCCCCGAAGGCAAGAGAAGGCCCCTATCGTTCAAGCCGGGGTTATTGATGTAAGTCCGACATTCTCTCCGAGGGAGATACGTGATGCCCATAATTGATAGACTTTCAATGCGGGGGTGTCCCTCGGGGAAAATGACGTGTTTGAAGGACTCTTCACTAGGGTCGAAGAAAATTTGGAGCTTAACGCCTCGCTCATCTTTGACGAAGCCGAGAGGCTCTGCAAACAGGTAGTCTTTCATCCACTATGCTCTGAGTTCCGATCCTCATATTTCTGATTTTTTTCTATAACGCTTTCAAGTCACAGTGCTTTACAATCAGGTCTTTGCTAAGTCCCAAGCTGAGTTGACCCGCTATGAGGAAGGGCGTAGGAGGATCTCATCAGAGGCTGACGAGCTCAAAGATCTTTTTACCAAAAAAGAGGAAGAACTTCATGACCTTTAGGCTCGTTTGGAGACGGTGTATCGAGAGCGGACCGATCTTGCTGATCAGGTAATACAGTCTTCGTATGTTTTTATTTACGTGCTTGTTTGACTTTAGCATTTAACACCTTTGGGTTGATTTTCGCAGCTTGATAAGAAAGATGCCCTGATGAGGGAGGGGCTCAGAGCCAGGGATACCGAGGTTCTCAAACTCAAGCAGCGTATGGACGAGATAGCCTCCGAGAGACATACCCTCAAGGGAAATTTGACCTCGGTTTAACATCACATTCAAGATACAAGGGAGGAAAGTGATAAGTATAAGAATCTTCATGCTGAATCGGTCGCCGCACTATCTGCAGCTAAGGCTGAAGCCGATGCACTCATATCCTTGTACCGAGAGGATGCTGTTGCTGCAAATGCTCAAGCCAGGAAGGTGTCTGAGGAAGCCGAGCTTGAACTAACCAAAACCCTGGAGCATTACTGATTAAGGTCTCGGAGGAAGGATCTCGAGGATGTACATGCATGGGGCATCGATTTGTCTACTATGATCGAGAGGGTGAAGGCCCTAGAGGAAGAATCGGCAGCTCAGCTCTCTTCTGATGATGGTTCAACCAATGATTCAGCCAGTGGCTCGGAGGATGGCAGATATGAAGGTAAAGTCCCCTTGGGGGAGGAGGCCGTTGATGTTCCGGGGGCCAAGACGTTAAGGGCACAACCTCTAAGGGAGCTCCGTCCGGTCAAGTGAACCCGGTAGTAGATTAGGTTTTTACTTGCTCCTTTTTTGTGTAAGGGCTTCAGGCATCAGCCTTGCAAATATGCCTCTGTGAACCACTATTATATATATATATATATATATATATATATATATATATATATATATAATAG
>ML289477.1:18976-55880 GCA_005239495.1 Nicotiana undulata
TATATATATATATATATATAAGGATCTTTTGCTTTTCGTCATTTCTTGTTTTCCCTTTTCCCTTTTGGAATACACTTTGATGCTTGTTGATAACCAGTCCGATGTGTCAGACTTATAATATAAACCCATTAGTTTTTCGTGCTCGATGAGTAATTAATAGTAGTCGACCGTTTAGGGTTCGGTCCTCGAGTTAAGTTTGACTCGGGGCTATGGATCCTTAGGTTTTAAGGTATTGCCTCTTAGGCTATTTTTGATTTGGCCATCGGGCTCTTTACACATCGGCCTTTAGGCTCCCATGTATTGGCCCTTAGGCTCTTTAGACTGGCCCTTAGGCTCTTACGTATTGGCCCTTAGTCTCTTTAGACTGGACCTTAGGCTCCTACGTATTTTCGAAGCCTTTTCATCTTTGGAGTTGATATTATCGAAGCTCATTTGCTTATGCCGAGGGTAGCCTGATTAACCGGTTCTTTACGAAGTATTTTCGAAGTATTTGAAGGCCTTTTAGTTTCACAGCGGCAGTCCGACGTCGCCGAGCCGCGTTAATTTGGCCGGATCCTTTTAATATGACCGTAGTATTTATGTTCTTCCGTAGCCTTTTAGTCCTCGAGTGAGATAGCCTCGGCGTCTATATCGAGGGTATGCCTTTTTAGCGGTCTTACAAGTTCGTATATATAGCCTTGACTTTAATATCGAGGTTATGCCTTTTTAAGGTCTTACAAATTCGGGCATGCCTCCTTGAGGTCTTACAGATTCGATATTTCCTCATTGAGGGCTTATGAATTCGATGTTGCCTCATTGAGGTCTTATACATTTGGGCATGCCCCGGTGAGGTCTTACAAATTTGACGTTGCCTCACTGAGGGCTTACGAGCTCGAAGTTGCCTGTTCGAGGTCTTACGGGTTCGATTTTTCGAGGGCTCGATGAGCTGACTAGTGACGTCAATCCCCGAGTGTTCGAGAATTTTTGGCCCTTGGGCCGACTTATGAGAAAGCAATAGGCTTCTTCGGGGCACAAAGTGTTTTTACAAGCAAAGGAAGTTTCCTCAATTACTTGATATACGTGTACATGTTTTTTGCTTTTGGAGGCTTGATTATTCTACATGGACACGGTTCATTTGACTGTTTGGCCCAATACAACATTTTCCTATCGAAGTCCTCCTAGGCATAGCTCGATTTATTTGAAGACGTGACCTCCCGGGGTGATGCCCCCCAGTATTTGAGGTTGATCAAAGAGAAACCTTGAATACTTGATGAGTTCCCCTTAGGTAGCATATAGATGTTCACTCATTAAAAACCTTGCCGGTAAAAACCCTTTTGGGATAAAACTCGATTGAAGGAAAAGAGTGCAACACATGCTTTAAAACCCAAAGTCTTTGAGTCGAAGGATGCTTTGGTGTCTTCCATCGGACACCTGTAAAGAATTTGTATGAAACTCAAAACGAAAAGGGAGAAGGTTGACCGTAGCAATAATAGCGTTTGAGCATTGATATGTTCCAATTGCTTGGTAGTTGCTCGCCTTCCATGGTGCAAAGTTTTTAGGATCCTTTTCCTACTACTCTGAGGACGCGGTACGGTCCTTCCCAGCTCGGTCCTAGGTTCCCTTTAATTGGGTTTCGAGTGTTGAGGGTGACTTTCCTTAGGACTAAGTCCCCGACTCCAAAGTGTCGGAGGTTTGTTCTCCTATTATAGTATCTTTCGATCCTTTGTTTATGGGCGGCCATTCGGACCAGTGAAGCCTCTTGGTTTTCATCTAATAGTTCGAGGGCTGTAGTCATGGCCTCGTTGTTCGAATCCTACGTGGCATCTCAAAATCTGGCGCTTGGCTCCCCGACCTCGACCGGTATTAGAGACTCGGACCCATATACCAAAAAGAACAGTGTCTCGCCTGTGCTTGTCTTTGAAGTCGTTCGATATGGCCATAGTACTTCGGGCCTGTCCATTTGCGCATGGGTGGTAGAGTGTTGATAGGATCCTTTTGATTTTATGATCTTCGAGGAATTTCGTCACCTTGTTGCCGATGAACTACTTCCCATTGTCACATGTAATCTCGGAGGGGATCTCAGATCGGCATATTATGTGGTCCCAGATGAAGTCGATGACTTATTTTTCTCTTATCTTCTCGAAGGCATGTGCTTCCACCCATTTCAAGAAGTGGTCAGTCATAAATAGAATAAATCTAGCTTTACCTGGCGCCGTTGGTAGGGGGCCAATGATGTCCATCCCCCACTTCATGAACGGCCATGGTGATAACACTGAATGTAGTGGTTCGCCGGGTTGGTGAATCATTGGTGCGAACCTTTGGCATTTATCACACCTTTCGAAGAAATTCCTTGGAGTCCTTATTCATGCTGCCTATTCTGATCACCTTTCGAACTAAAGAATCAGCACCGAAATGATTTCCACAGGTGCCCTCGTGGATTTCTCAAAGCACATACTCGGTGTCCCCCGGTCCCAAGCATACTGCTAGGGGTCCGTCGAAGGTCCTCCTATATAGAGTTCCATTCTCATCGTGTGAAAATCGAGCTGCTTTGGTTCGAAGAGTCCTCGATTCTTTTGGGTCCGTGGGCAGCTTCCCGCTTCATAAATAATCGATGTACTTGTTTCTCCAATCCCACGTCAGACTTGTGGAGTTGATCTCGGCATGGCCTTCTTCAATCATCGATTTGGATAACTGAACAACTACCCTGGGGAGTATGTCATTAACTTCGACATATGATCCCAGGTTTGCGAGTGAATCAGCCTCGTTGTTTTGCTCTCAAGGTATGTGGACCAGAGTCCGTTGTTTGAAGCGATGCAATGTTACTTGAAGTTTGTCTAAGTATATTTGCATCCTGTCTTCTCGAGCCTCGAAGCTCCCATTTACTTGGTTTACTACCAGAAGGGAATCACATTTTGCTTGGATAACTTTTTCTCCTAGACCTTTGGCCAGCTCGAGACATGCAATAAGCATCATACTCATCCTCGTTGTTAGTCAATTTTGCAATTTTTATAGATTGTCTAATCATGCCGCCCGTAGGAGATTTCAGAACTATGCCGAGCTCGGAGTCTCTCACGTTCGAGGCACCTTCAGTGAGTAGGGTCCATACCCCTAATGATGTGCCTGTTTTTAGTAAAAGTTCTTTCTCTACCTCGGGCACAAGGGCGGGCGTAAAGTCGGCCACGAAGTCCGCCAAAATTTTGGACTTGATAGTTGTTCTGGGTTGATACTCGATATCATACCCTCCGAGTTCAATGGCCCATTTGTCCAATCGTCCTGATAATTAGGGCTTATGCAAGATGTTTCGAAGAAGATACATTGTTAAAACACATATACAATGGCGTTGAAAATAAGGCTTCAATTTTCGAGATGCACTTATTAATGCGAGAGCTGATTTTTCTAAGTGTGGATACTTGGTTTCAGCATCTCCCAGGGTCCGACTTATGTAACAGACAGGTAATTGCGTGCCTTGTTCTTCTCGAACCAACACGCCACTCACCACGACTTCTGATACGGCCTGATACAAGTACAGTGTTTCGTCCTCCTTAGGGGTGTGGAGCAAAGGCGGGCTTGAGAGGTAAACCTTTAATTCCTCTAAGGCGTGCTGGCACTCCGGAGTCCACTCGAAGCTGTTTTTCTTGTTGAGTAAGGAGAAAAAGTGATGGCTTCGATGTGACGACCTTGAGATGAATCGGCTTAATGCCATTATTCATCCGGTCAGCCGATGTACGGCCTTCACATTGTTTACCACCGTGATTTCATTGATGGCCTTGATTTTGTCAGGGTTGATCTCGATTCCCCTACTCGACACAATGAAGCCTAAAGGTTTTCCTGATCCTACTCCGAGGCACATTTCTCGTGGTCGAGCTTCATGTTGTAGCTCCTAAGTATATCGAATGTTTCCTGCAAATGGGTCAAATGGCCCTCAGCGCGCAGGGAATTGACTAGCATGTCGTCAATGTAAACTTCCATAGACTGGCCTATTTGATGTTCGAACATCTTATTAACTAGGAGTTGGTACGTGGCTCCTGCGTTTTTTAGCTCGAAGGGCATTAAATTGTAGCAGTATGTACCATATTTTGTGATGAATGAAGTCTTTCTGTATCCTCTGGGGTTTTGAATTTGATTATACCCGGAGTAGGTGTCGAGAAAAGTGAGGATCTTCTGGCCGGCCATGGCATCGATCAAGCGATCGATGTAGGGAAACGGGAACGAGTCTTTAGGGAATGCTTTATATAAGTCTTTATAATCTTCCCACAATCTTAATTATTCCCTTTTTTGGGGGCTACTACTACATTGGCCAACCATTCAGGATATTTTCTTCCCTAATTGACCCTATTTTGAGGAGTTTTGTTACCTCGTCTTTGATGAATGTATGTTTTACCTCGGATTGAGGTCTTCTTTTCTGCTTCACCGTCTTGAACCTGAGATCGACACTTAGCCGATGGGTGGTTATTTCCGGCAGGATTCATGTCCTGTCAATGGGACCAAGAGAAGAAATCAATGTGGTTAGTACGAAATTGAATGAGTTTTTACCTGAGTTCGGAGGTTAATCCCGTTCCCAGGTATACCTTTCGATCTGAGATATGTTCGATCAAAGCGTCCTCCTCCAACTCTTCGATCGTTAATTTCATTGCGTCCGATTCTTTGGGGGAAATAAAGGTTTGAGGAGTGAGGAAGTCTTCTTCATCATCCTCGTTTGATTGCTTGCAGGCCACCTGTTCCTCGGGGGAGTGCCCGTTTTTTGGCCTTTCAGGGATGGGGAGAGTTTATGTTGGTGCCACATCATGTACCACGAATACCTCCTTCGCTACATGCTGCTCTCCATATACTGTTTTTGCACCATCCTTTGTTGGGAACTTTGTCATATGATGAAAAGTAAATGGTACTGCCCTCATGGTGTGTATCCACGGCCTCCCAAGCAAGGCATTGTACCTCATGTCACCTTCGATGACATAAAACTTGGTGTCTTGAACTATTCCGGACATGTTGACTGGGAGGATGATTTCCCCCTTTGTTGCTTCACTTGCCATGTTGAATCCATTGAGGATTCGAGAGGTGGATATGATTTAATTGAGCAGTCTGAGATGCTCCACCACCTTCGACCTGATTATATTGGCCGAGCTACCTGGATCCACGAGCACATATTTAATTTGAACATTATTCAAAAGAAATGAAATTACCAGTGCATCATTATGTGGTTGAGGCGAGGCCTCGAAGGCTTCTTCACTGAATGTAAGAGCATCCTAGGGTATGTAGTTCCGAGTATTTTTTTCTTTTGCGACAGATACTTTTGTCCGTTTGAACATGGGTCCCTGAGAGACGTCGGTTCCTAATGATCATGTGAATGGTGTGTTGAGGTTCCTCTGGTTCGTTCTTCTTGTTTGCCTCTCTTTCTCGAAAGTGGTTTTTTGCTCGATTGCTTACAAATTCTCAAAGGTGCCCTTCATTGATCAGTCGGGCCACCTCCTCTCTAAGCTGCCTACAATCCTCGGTCCTATGACCGTGGATGCCATGGTATTCGCACATTAATTTGGGGTTCCTTTGGGAAGGATCTGACTGCGCGGGTTTTGGCTACCTGGTATCTCTGATTTTACCCATGGCAGATACGATGTCCGAAACATCGATGTTGAAGTTGTATTCCGACAGTCGGGGTCCCTCATTTGGTCACGAATGTCTGTCAAACCTGGTCTTGCTCATAAGTTTTGACCTCGATCTACTCCCCGATCATTTCGAGGAATATTCTGCCTCAAAGTATCTCTTCGTTCTTTGACGTACGGCTGATACCTCTCTTTGCTTGACCTCGACTCCCTTTCTGTAGACCTTGATTTTTTTGCTAGGAGCCTGCTTGGATATACTAAGCCCGAGGGGGCTCCCAATTGGTCATCCTCAATCCTGATCTTTGATGGATATATGTTGTGTACATCCGCCCAAGTCACGACGGGATACTCAACCAAGTTCTGATTTAGCTGCTTCGAAGTTATCGAGCTTCGTTCGTCCAAGCCCTGTGTGAAGGTCTGCATTGCTCAATCATCGGAGACCGGTGGTAATTCCATTCGCTCCATCTTAAAGCGAGATACAAATTCCCTTAGCATCTCGTTTTCTCTCTGTTTGATTCTGAAGACATCAGACTTCCTCGTCGCGACCTTGATAGCATTGGCATGTGCCTTTACAAAAGAATCTACCAACATGGCAAACGAATCCATTGAGTTCGGGGGGAGGTTATGATACCACATCATGGACCCCTTCGAAAGAGTTTATCCGAATTGTTTCAACAAGACAGACTCAATCTCGTCATCCTTTAGGTCATTTCCTTTTACAGCACAAGTGTAAGCAGTGATGCGCTCACTGGGGTCCGTGGTACCGTTATACTTCTGAATATTGGCCATTCTTAATTTCTTTGGGATGGGCATCGTAGCCGCACTCGATGGGAATGGTTTCTTCACAAACTTCTTTGAATCCACACCCTTCAGGATCGGGGGCGCGCCCGGGATCTGATCGACCCTTGAGTTATAGGTCTCCACTTTTTTGTCGTTAGCTTCTATATTCTTTTCTCCCGTTTCAATCCTCTATGTGAGTTCCTTGAGCATCTTCATTATGGTGGGGTCTGTTTCTGACCCGTTGTTACTCGATCTTTCTGGTGCCTGCTCGACTCGGGGAGCCATTTTCGGTGTTGTTGTGCTTGGAGTTTTTTGTTGACTTTGCAGTTTAGCAATAGCCACTTGATGTGCCTGCAACATCTCAAAAATGACATGAAGGCTAACTTCTCTTTCCTCCCGAGCTGGAGTCCTCTGTGCTTCATGTTGGTTGGGGTGGCACCAGGACCAATCCCCGTCGATGGGGGCTCACGCAACGCTCAACATATCGATATAAGCTCTCATACCGACGGAAGTGTGCTCAGGACTGTTGTTTTCGTGTGGGTTTACTGAGTTTGACATTTTGTGACCTAAAATCAAAGATCCTTGGACAAGAAAAAGTGTGAAGAATAACTTGTGTTTTCAGTAAACCAGTACTAAGAAAATCACTATTATTTTTAGCCCCATGGTGTGCGCCAAACTGTTTACCTTGAAAATGGTATTAACAATTATATTTGATTTTATGGCTCTAAAAATACGTGATTTATTTTAATACTAGTTGCTATGAAATAGATGCTAAGTGCGAGTAAAGAGAATAAGATATGCAAACCAAGGTTGTTACAAGGCAGGGCCTCTAGTTCGCTGGAAATGGGACCTCAAGGTCAGGCTATAATGAATAATAATGATCGATCGATGAATGTACAGTGATACTGGGGCCTCGAGTATAGCTCTTTATGATGAATAATGAGCAATAAATGAAGAATAATTAATGAACACAATAAATGGAAAGCAATAAATAAGCAGAACAATGTTTTGAGCACGTTGAGGCAAGAAAAGCAGAGAATGTTCTATTGTATTCAATATTCATGTGTGTTACAAAATGACAAGGGTCCCCTTTATATAGGACAGAGGAATCCCAACATAGTACAAGTCTAATTATGACAAAAGGAAGGCTATTGGTACAGCTGTGTAATAGCTCAGTACAGACTCGTACTATTCTTGCAGACCTTGTCAGCTCTAATCACATGTCCTTGGGAGTTTCCTTCCTTTCCATGATGGTCGTTGATTTGTACTACTTCGAGGTCGGGTGCAGTGAACCTTCGATTTGCCCCCTAGAGGGATGTACCTCGGGGTTGATTCTCAGACTCCGCTCCGATCCCATCGAGACTGGGCCTTGAACGCTGTAGAAGCCTTAAAATCGGCCTTCCCTGGTTTTGACCGTATATATCATGCCAGTTCCAAAGAAGGACGGGAAATTCAAAGTATGTGTTGAATACGGGGATTTAAACAGAGCAAGCCCCAACGATGAATTCCTATTTCCCAATATACACATACTGATCGAAAACTGTTCCAAGCATGAAATCTAGTCTTTTCTGGATTGCTTCACGGGATATCATTAAATCTGGATAGATTAAGAGGATGCCGAAAAGACAACCTTTATCACTCCATTGGGAGTGTATTTCTAAAAATGATGTCGTTTGGTCTGAAAAATGCTGGAGCCACTTATTTGAGGGCCATGACAACCATTTTCCACAACATGATACACAAGGAGGTAGAAGTGTTTGTGGATGACGTTATCATCAAATCTAAGAAGGGCACAAACGACATAGCAGACTTGAGGAAATTCTTTGATCGACTTTGAAGGTATAATTTGAAACTGAACCCCGCAAAATATGCCTTTGGAGTCCATGCTGGAAAGTTGTTAGGGTTCATCGTTATCCGCCGAGGAATTGAGTTAGACCCGTCAAATGTCAAGGCTATCAAAGATTTTCCACCTCCAAAGAACAAGAAAGATATGATGAGTGTCTTAGGGCATCTCAACTACATCAGCCGTTTCATAGCACAATCAACTGTGATATGTGAACCAATTTTCAAAATGTTGAAGAAAGATGTTGCAACAAGTTGGACTGAAGAATGTCAGAAAGCCTTTGACAAAATCAAGGAATATTTGTCCACGCCACCAGTCTTAGTCCCGCCAGAACTAGGGAGACCTCACTTACTCTATTTTTCTGTACTAGATAGGGATTTCGGTTGTGTCTTGGGACAACACGATGAGACATGAAGGAAAGAACATGACATTTACTATTTGAGTAAGAAGTTCACACCCTATGAAGCACAATATTCTTTGTTAGAACGCACCTGCTGTTCTCTGACATGGATATCTCAAATGTTGAGGCACTATTTCTGTGCCTATATCACATATCTCATAACAAGAATGGATCCTCTAAAATACATTTTCCAGAAACACATGCCTACGGGGAAGCTGGACTCAGAAAGCGGTCAAAGGACAAGCATTGGCAGATCATCTAGCAAACAATCATGTAGGGAAAGAATACGACCCACAGAAAACGTATTTTCCCGATGAATAGGTATCATTTGTAGGAGAAGATATCACCGAAACGTACGATGGTTGGACAATGTTCTCCGGAGGGGCTGTAAATTTCAAATGAGTGGGTATTGGAGCAGTTTTGGTATTAGAGATGGGTCAACGCTATTCGGTATCCCAAAACTCAGATTTTCGTGTACCAACAATATGGCAGAATATGAGGCTTACATCATGGGGCTCAAGTTGGCCATTGACCTGAACATTCAGAAATTGCTGGTAATTGATGATTCAGACCTTTTGGTACATCAGGTTCTAGGAGGATGGGCTACAAAGAATACCAAAACATTGTCGTATTTGTACTATGTGCAAGAATTGATGAAGAGATTCACAAAGATAGAGTTCAAACATGTTCTGAGAATCCAGAATAAGTTCGCAGATGCATTAGCCACTCTACCTTCCATGATACAACACCAAGACAAGAATTTCATCGATCCTATTCCAGTTAGGATCCATAATCAGCCAGCTTATTATGCTCATGTTGAAGAAGAAGCTGATGGGAATCTGTGATTCCATGACATCAAAGAATACTTGGAAAAAGGAGAGTGCCGGAGCACGCAAATCATACTCAAAAATGCACACTCCGAAGATTATCCAACCTTTTCTTCCAAAGTGGATGAATCCTTTACAGATGGACTCCAGATCTTGGGCTGTTACGGTGTGTTGACGCCAAAGAAGCATCCAAATTGCTCGAAGAGACACATGCCGGAATTTGCGGACCACACATGAATGGCTTCGTTTTAGCTAAGAAGATATTAAGAGCAGGATACTTTTGGATGACTATGGAAACGGACTGAATGAGGTATGTCCAAAGGTGTCATCAATGCCAAGTACATGAAGACATGATACGAGTGCCACCCAATGAACTCAACGCAACAAGTGAACCCTGGCCTTTTTTCGCTTGGGGGATGGATGTCATTGGTCCAATCGAACCCGTCACATCAAATGGGCACATGTTCATTCTAGTGGACATAGACTATTCACAAAATGGGTTGAAGCCGCATCTTACAAGGCTGTAACCAAGAAAGTTGCATATTTCATTAGGGATCGTATTGTTTGTCGATTCGGGGTGCCGGAATCAATCATCACCGACAACACCGACAACCTTAATAGTGATTTAATGAAATATATGTGTGAATCCATCAAGATCAATCATAAGAATTCCATAGCATGCAGGCCTCAAATGAATGGAGTTGTTAAAGCCGCCAACAAAAACATCAAGCAAATATTAAGGAAGATTGTAGATAATCACAAACAACGGCACGAGAAATTAAAATTTTCCTTATTGGGATATCGTACCAATATTCACACATCGGCCTGGGAAACTCCCTACTTGTTGGTCTATGGTACTGAAGCTTTTATTCCCGCCGAAGTCAAAATTCCTTCTTTGAGAATCATACAAGAGGCTGAACTCAGTGATGCAGAATGGATACGAAGTTGCTATAAAAAATTGGCTCTCATTTACAGGAAAAGAATGAATGCGGTATGTCACGGTCAACTTTACCAAAACAGAATGTCCAGAGCTTTCAACAAAAGGGTCAGTCCTAGACAATTCACACCGGGGCAGTTAGTGTTGAAGCGGATCTTCCCACATCAAGATGAAGCCAAAGAAATTTTTTTACCCAATTGGCAAGGGCCCTACATGGTTCACAGAGTACTAATAGGATGAGTGCTCATACTTGCATAAATGGAAGGAGAAGTTTGGCCAAAACCTATCAACTCGGATGCAATCAAAAGATACTATATTTAGATTGTTTACATTTCTTCATCTGATGTAACTGAACTACGCTTTACTTGATTCCCGTTTAAGAGGGGATACGTAGGTAGCCCTGTGGGTTTGGTCACATCTCAAATAATCTTTATTTTTGCCATGGTCATAAACTGGGGCAGAATTTTGAGGAGGACCCTCAAAATTCTAAAGCAAGGAGGTCGCAATGTCTCTAAAATATGTCACAGTCATTGGTTCATCTAGCTTACTTGATATTGCATACTACTATTTTTTTAATAACTACATTCATAAAATGCACACATATTTTATCGAAACTTTATTTTATAAACCGCCAGATGTCATCCTGGATAACTCAAAACATGGATCTCAAGATAGGAGCACAAGCAAAGCAGAAGACAAAAGCGCGAACCAACCTTCCCCCGAAAAATTCACAACTTTTCTTTGGATGCAGGCCCAATAAGACTATGATATTTGCAGACACATCATGTCACTACTTTCAAGATAGCAAATTATCTATCACAAGCACCTCCAGCTAAGAAATACTCTACTATCACTCATCATTTTCTTTGCATGAGGCTAAGCCATGCCTTCTTTCCTTGCATGAGGCTAAGCTTTGCCTCCCTAATTTCATGTGACTAAGCACTGTCTCCTCTTCTTGCATGAGGCTAAGCACTGCCTCCCCAATTACTTGAGACTAAGAATTGTCTCCTACCTTACATGAGGCTAAGCGTGTTTCCTCAACTGCATAAGGCTAAACATTTCCTTTCTTTGCATGAGACTAAGCATTGTCTCCTTTTCTTATATGAGGCTAAGCACTGCCTCACTAATTGCATGAGACTAAGCATTGTCTCCTAATCACATTAGACAAAGCGCTATCTCCTCTTCTTACATGAGGCTAAGTATTTCCTCCCTAATTGAATTTGGCCAGGCTCGGCCTTTCCTTGCGTCGAGACTAAGCAACGTCTCCTAAATGCATGAGACTAAGCACTGTCTCCTCTTCCTGCATGAGGCTAAGCATTGCCTCCCTAATAGCATAAGGCTAAGCATTACCTCCCTAATTGCATAAGGCTAAGCTCATCCTTTCCTTGCATCAAGACTAAGCATCGTCTACTCTTCTTGCATGAGGCTAAGCCTTTCCTCCCTAATTGCATGAAGGCTAAGCTCTGCCTTTCCTTGCATGAGAGTATGCACTGTCTCCTAATTGCATGAGACTAAGCGTTGTCTCCTTTTCTTGAATAAGGCTAAGCACTGCCTCCCTAATTGCATGTGACTAAGCATTGTCTCCTAACCGCATGAGACTAAGAGTTGCCTCTTCTAATTGCATAACACTAAGCATTTTCTCCCTAATTGCATAAGGCTAAGCTCGGCCTTTCCTTGCATCGAGACTAAGCATCGTCTCCTCTTCTTGCATGAGTCTAAGCATTACCTACCTAATTGCATAAGTCTAAGCATTCCCTTTCAGTGTATGAGACTAAGCACCGTCTCCTAAATTGCATGAGACTAAGCACTATCTCCTCTTCTTGCATGAGGCTAAGCATTGCCTCCCTAATTGCATAAGGCTAAGCTCGGCCTTTCCTTGCATCGAGACTAAGCATCATCTCCTCTTCTTGCATGAGGCTAAGCACTGCCTCCTAAATTTGTCTAAGGTTAAGCATTTCCTTGTCCTTGCATAATAACAAAGGCTATCCCCACGCTATTTAAAACCTAGCACTATTTTCTATTCGCATGAGGCTAAGCACTTCCCCAATCTTACACAAGACTAAGCTCCGTCTTGTTTTACTTAGCATACCACCGAGCATCATATCTTTGCATCTCATGGGATTAAACATCGACATCTTGTCCAAAGGCGTCATAGTCCGAAGGCATCATCCTCATAGCCGGAAGATACCATACCATGGCCTGAGGATCTCTCAATATTGCACATCATTATTCAAGGACGTCATGGTTCAGAGGCACTATATTCATGGCCCGAGCCAGCGAATCCCTTATCACGTGATTCATGGCCTGGTACATCATGGCCTGAGGACATCATCCGCACCATCCAAAGACAACTTTCATGGTCCAAAGGGACTTTGCATCATGTTTAAATTCACGCAATAACGCATATATACTTGCATGCATCGTGATTTAAGTTTTGCAAGTAATCCGGGAAGTAACCATTCTCCTAACGGGAGCAATCTTCACTCTGAATTCCGTTCAACATTCACATCCTGCAGTTATTTCAAACGTAGCCGACCACCGTCGGTTACCCACTTTTACTTGATAAACGTTCAGATACTCATTTTCAGATACATCCATAACATTTCAAATTCACATTCATGATTCCGCGTAAGCTCATATGATATTTTCCTACGCAAAAAACCCTTTTCGAAACATACAACCATCGGTTCATTTCACCGGTGGATCCAAAACTACACACGACCTGATTCCTGTAACACCAGGGATATGTAGGCAACTTAGGAACCAAGGTTCGGCCTCCATTTTCAAATCACCTCATTCAGTCAAAATTGGCAAGTACCAGTCCTCAAATTGGATTCCACCGCCTTCAACCTTTGAGATTTAGACGATATTTCGTCTATATGCACTCACTATCATGCTATATGGTCTGATTCATTGAGATTTTTGACCATATATGCTTTGCTTTTTTACTAGGGTTTGAGACTTTCCCTCATTCTTTACTTATTTTCTATTGAGATTCTTCCCTTTCTTGTCTTTGACTGATATTTTCATTATTTCTGTTCAACCCACCGTATTTTCCATTTTTTATTTTATTTTCCCTAAGACCGACTCTAATTGATTTTTTGCATTAATGAAATAAACCTACGCTCTCTAGGAGCTCTGGCGATAAGAGAGGCGACTCCTAGGAGATCACTTCTATTCACGCTGCCATGGACAATTTTGCCGGCGGCCAGCCATCTTCTCCGGCTGGTCAGCCTCCTCCCAATCTCGCCCAGCCCCCAGCGACCACCACCAATAATTCCCAGCCACTAGACTACTCCAAACTACTCAAACCGGCGACGTTGAACACTTTCATGCAGGAACGGGTGAATTTTGTCGAACTAATTCCATCTCGTCGAGCCAACTTACTTAATGGACAGCCTATTGTTAAGTTTACGGAAGCGGAGGTTGAACGAATGAATGTTATTGAAGGTTTGCAATATGCCGTAGTGTGCAAATTTTCATATGGATGGATTGAGCTTACTAAGTTACACCGTATTATTCCCATTCAATGTGGAATTAAGGGCGAATGTAATATTGGATACCTTCATGATAGGCATGTGTTAGTACGAATGGCACTATGGAAAGACTTCATTGAATTTACGTCAAAAAGTGTCTATTATGTTAAAGACAAGTTTGGACGTGAATATCAGTTGCGAACTTTGATTTATGATCACAAATTCAAAGTTGGAGAAGAGACACCATAGGTAATGGCATGGATTTCCTTTCCGAACTTGTTACCAACTTTTTTTGCAAAAGAATGTTTGTTTGCATTGGCTTCAGTAGTTGGTAAGCACTTCATCTCGATATGACAACAATTAATAAGACTTGGCCAAGTTGTGCGCATGTTAAAGTGTTGGTTGATCTTTTATCCGACTTGCCTAAGAAGGTGCGGATGGACATCGGGAATGAATTAACGGGTGAGGTAAGAACAGATTGGGTAAATATTAAATATGATTATTTGCCAAAATATTGTAGGGACTGCAAATTACAAGGTCATGATATGCTTGAATGTTAGAGGCTTCATCCAGAATTGATGGAGAACAAAGTTAATGATCAACAAGAAAGGAATGAGGCTGGGAAACAAGGTGAGTTAGCTACTATTTCTGCAAATGGGAATCAGCAGGGTCCATTAATGGTGTATAGTGGAAAGTTTGTAGGTAATGTTACCGGTAAGGGTAAAGAACAATGAAATAAGGTAAGGGATAATCGAAATAAGAAGGTGGTAAATCAGATTGAACTGCATGAAACTACTGGGAAAGAAATTGTCCCAGTTAATCATCAGGATAGGCAGCAGATCCAGGTACGGAATAAATTTGCTTTGCTAGAGTGGGAAGAAGTTGTCAATGATGTTTCCAATGTGGAACCAAATCAAACTCCAATAAATGAAAATTTTGATGGTGCTCAAACGACTGGGTATGATAAGCAATTAGCAATTATTAATGAAGTACAGGAAGTCATTGTAAAGACCCGTAAATTTTCTGACAAAAACCGATGCCCAGGTAGGTCCCCATGTTGATATAACTGTAGAAATTCTTAAAATGGACCCCTTTGGAGTGAAAAGTACCCTAGGACTTAAAAGATAAAAAAATTTAGAATTTCGCGGATCTGAGGTCTACTATGCGATCGAAGATCATGTATGCGGACCGCATAGTTGTCGCATACTTGGACAGTTTGCTGCCCATTTTGAGGACAACTATGCGGCCCATAATGCGATCGCATTTCATGAATGCGGGCTGCATAGTTGTCGCATTCTTGCACCTATATTTTTGCGGAGGGAGTTATGCGGCGCACTATGCGATCACATAAAAGGTATGCGGACCGCATAGCTGCCGCATACCTGGGCAGTCTGCTTCTCTTTTTGGCCCAGCTGAGGGCCACTTATGCGATAGGTCTGCGGACTGCATAGCAGGAATGCGATCGCATTCCTGACCACATACCTGCATCGGGGCTTCTAATTTCTAATTTTAAAACCCGACCCCCAGCTTAATAAAACACCCATCCCCTTAATTTTTTAACGACTATCTGATTAAAATAGAGAGAAGTGAGAGTGGGTTCTCGTGAGAGAAAGTCACCATATTCACCAAATTGATCCTACATCTCTACTCAGGCCCGGAATTTATCGAGTAGTCGTCATCTTCTTCACCATAAGAGGTAAGTTTCCACCCCATTTCCCTTAATTCGCATGTGATAGTTAAAATGGAACACACATAGGTTAGTTCTTGAAGATGAGAGTTAAAGACCTTGCATGCATGTGATTAATTTACCATAATCTAGTAAAGATAAGTAGGTTGGAGTAACCTTCCACTAAAAAGGGGTTATTTAATCTAAGGGAATACCTAGTGCTTGATAAAATGCCCAAATGAGTTCAAGACTTGTTCATAATTCCTAATTCTAAGTTTAAATGTGTCACATTGTGAATTAGATTGAAGGTGCTAGAGGGTCCGGTGAGTTGTGGTAGAAATCTAAGGAAAAACCCTAAATCGAGGTATGTATGGCTAACTTTAATCTTTGTAGAATCGTCACGTTAGTGTTCGAGCATTTGGTATGAGTTCCTTTCTTGATCATATTTGAGTTGATTGTTATAATGCGTTGAGGTGTAAGCTTCTATTGTCTGATTGTCTTAGTTGTTTACCATGTCACCATGTTACTAGAAATTGTGAAATATGATTCTTTATGCTTATCCTATCCTGTGCAAATTCATCATATGTTGGAACTTATTGATATGAAGGATAGTGCTACTAAATGAATGAAAAAGGGTAATGAACCCAATTGTTAAATGTATCCAAGTGCCAAAGGCTATGTAGTAATTGATGGGAAGGCAATGTGAATTGATTTGATTAAGTTAAACGATTATGGCGTACCTTACATGTCTCAATGTTTTTGTAAAGGTTATTGTGCCCCTTGATTTACACATGGTTCTCCGGTTGAAATGAACTTATACTCTTGGTGATAGAAATTCTTGTGATTGAGTTGTTGCTTATTTAAACTATGACCGGTGGGATTGGGTTGCGCGCCGCAACATGAGGAATAATGATGGTATGTAGAGAAGGAACAAGGGTGACATATGATTATACGGTGGGATCGGGTTGCACGCCGCAACAGGAGAAATAAGGGTGATTTGTTGAGAAGGAATAAGGGGTGAAATATGATTGTACGGTGGGATCGGGTTGCGCGCCGCAACAGGGGGAAATTGGAATAAGAAAATGTGAGACTCTCATTTGTGTTCTTCGTATTTTCTGTGTAGCATTGTTTGATTCCCATGACTGTCTTCTACTTGTGTACTGTTTGATTCTACTGAGAGTGACGTTTGTTCATACATACTAGTGCTATTGAATGGTACTAACGTCCCTTTTGTCGGGGGCGCTACATCTTTTATATGGATGTAGGTGGTTCTATAGCAGGTATCGCCGATCGCCGATAGAGGTGCTTTTCCCTCCTTCCTTCCAGCAGTTCTGGTGAGCCCCACTTTCTCTCGGGGCCGTGTGTAGTTCATGTTGACTTCTTTTGTATAAGTTGTTTCCTTTGAGGTATAGCCTGGGCCTTGTTGCCGGCAAGTCTATGTATACTTCTCCGTACTCTTAGAGGCTCCGTAGACATTATGTGGATTGTAAATATACTTTGGGTAGTTGTTGTACTCATTCGTAAATCGTGATCCCGTATCGGGAATGTTGTATCTGGCATGTATGTTTTGGAAAGATCTAATGTTTAAACATCAAAAGAGGAAAATAGACTTTATGATTGTGAATACACACTTTTGATTTTATATTGTGATTTCACATAAGCAATGTATGCTATAATCACGGGGAAACGCGTTGGGTAGGAAAGGAAAATCAGGTTCGCTTGACCGGGTTCATTAGGTTAGGCGCCGGTCCCGTCCCTCGATTTTGGGGCGTGACAAACTTGGTATCAGAGCCTAAGGTTTTAAAAGTGTCCTAGGATGTCTCGGAGACGTGTCTGGTAGAGCCCTTGTTATCGTTGTGTTGTCGACCACATCTATTATTAGGGGGCTGCATGGACATTTAGGAATACTACTCTTCATTGTTATTCTGTATCGTGCGTTAGAGTGAAAGGTGAGGTTGTTTCTCTCTAACTCGTGCATTGTTTCAACTTTCAGTAAATGGCACCCAAGAATATAGCTCGACTCGGCCTATAGGCCAATGCTACCCCAAGTGTGGCCATAAATTCTCTATTTGTTGGTGCGGGTGAGGATAATCCCTCGGACATGAATTAGCCTGACTCCTCCGTTCCTGGCCAGACTATTCCAATTCCTGCTCCAGGGGAGGGTGCTACGATCCCTCCCGCTGATCCCGCTAATATTCCCAATCCTCCTCCAGCCCCAGCTTCTGGTCCCGGTATTTTTGATGGGGGCCTCAGGGGAGCTATTAAGATGTTGACACAACTAGTGGCCTCTCAGGCCCAGATATCAAATATTGCCCCCGCATCATCTAGAGAGCAAGGGAATTCTTCAAGTTCCAGGGTCAACAAGTTTCTTCAGTTAGCCCCTCCAGAGTTTACAGGTACTGACCCAGAGGCTGATCCTCAGGATTTTATCGACGAGATGTACAAGACCCTCCGAGTTGAGAGGGCTACTGAGACTGAGGGAGTAGAGTTGGAATCTTACCATCTAAAAGGGGCGACGTATTCGTGGTTTGAGATGTGGGAGATTCCAGTGGGGGGGGAGCCCTCCGGCGAGATGGGGTGAGTTTGCTGATGCTTTCATGGATCATTTCTTGCCTGCCGAGACTAGGGCAGCCTGTGCTGCATAGTTCGAGGTCCTCAAACAGGGTAATAATATTGTGTGGGAGTACCACATGGAGTTCGTGTGCCTGTCCAAGTATGCTATCCACATGATGCTGCCTATGGAGGCCAGAGTTCGTCGGTTTGTGCAGGGCCTTGGTCCCTTGGTTGTCAATGAAGCTGCTACAGCTGGTCTGCATTCAGATATGAACTATGGGAAGATTGTGGGATTCGCCCAGGCCACAAAGGCTCAGAAATTGAAGATAAGGACGGAGCGAGAAGGTAGTAGTAGGGCCCGGTCAGCGGGCAACCCTAGGAGTTCATTTGGAGGTGGGAGACCATTCCTCGGGGGAGGGTCATCAGGGCCACCCCAGTCTTATGCTCAGTCCTCAATCAGTACCGCATCACCCGGGCGTCATCATCATCAGCATGGAGGTCGTTTTGGGGCCAGTTCAGGTAGCAGGAGGTTCTAACAGGGTTGGTCAGGAGGAAGTTTCCAGCAGCAGCGGAGGGCCCCATGCCCCAAGTATGGGAGGTTTCATTCTGAGCCTTGTTATTTTGACATACCCGTATGCTATAGATGTGGAATGAGAGGCCATATTCAGCGAGACTGTCGTACATCAAGTCAGGGCACAAGTAGGGGTACTGCTCAGCCATCCAATTCTTCAGCTGCTACATCTTCAGCACACCCTCCAGCCAGCGGCCCTCCAGCACCAGCAGGGCGTGGTGCAGCTAGGGGTGGTGCACGGGGTCAAGGAGGACCCAGCCAATTCTATGCCTTGGGTGGTCATCAAAGTGTAGAGGCTTCTCCAGATGTCGTCACAGGTATTCTGACTGTTCAATCTCATGATGTATATGCTCTTATTGATCCCAGGTCTTCCTTATCATTTGTCACTTTTTTTATTGCTTCAAGTTTTGGGATAGACCTCGAATAGCTCCATGAGCCGTTCTCAGTGTCGACTTCGGTTGGTGAATCTATTACGGCCACGCGAGTCTATAGGAATTGTGTTGTCACGGTGCGTGGTCGGGATACCACGACCGATATTATTGAGCTAGGGATGGTAGATTTTGATGTAATTATGGGGATGGATTGGCTTTATTCGTGCTTTGCTAAACTTGACTGTTGAACCAGGATTATGAGGCTTGAGTTTCCCAATGAACCATTTATTGTGTGGGAGGGGAATAATATCGTGCCATGAGGTAGGTTTATTTCCTATCTTAAGGCCTCAAAGATGATCATAAAATGGTGCATCTACCATTTAGTCCGGGTTGCGAACACCACTTCAGAGGTGCCTGATGCCGAGTCTATGCCTGTTGTGAAAGAATTTCTTGAGGTTTTTTCGGATGAGCTTCCTGATATTCCACCAAATAGAGAGATTGATTTCGGGATTGATGTATTTCCAGATACGAAGCCAATATTTATTCCACCCTACCGAATGGCGCCAGCAGAATTGAGGGAGTTAAAGGAGCAGTTGAAGGATCTTCTAGAGAAGGGTTTCATTAGGCCAAGTGTGTCGCTGGGGGCGCACCGGTTCTGTTTGTCAGAAAGAAAGATGGATCTATTCGGATGTGAATTGATTATCGGCAGCTCAACAAGGTCACCATCAAAAACAAATACCCATTGCCTCGGATAGATGATTTGTTCGACCAATTGCAAGGTGATAGGTTCTTCTCAAAGATTGATTTACGGTCTGGGTATCACCAATTAAAGATCAAGGAGCAGGATATTCCTAAGACCGCCGTCAGGACTCGTTATGGGCACTTCGAATTCTTGGTAATGTCTTTTGGGCTGACCAACGCCCCAGCAGCTTTTATGGATCTTATGAATCGGGTCTTCAAGCCATTTCTCGACTCTTTCGTGATAGTTTTCATCGACGATATCCTTGTTTATTCGCGATGTCAGGAGGATCATGCTAATCACCTAAGGGCATTTCTGCAGACTCTTCATCAGCACCAGTTGTATGCAAAATTCTCAAAATGCGAGTTTTGGCTAGAATCAGTTACCTTTTTGGGCCATGTTATTTCCAGGGAAGGGATTCGGGTTGATCCCTAGAAGATCGCAGCAGTGAAGGATTGGCCTAGACCAACGACCCCGATAGAGATTCGCAGTTTCTTGGGTTTAGCTGGATATTATCGAAGGTTCGTAGAAGTATTCTCTACTCTCTCCTCCCCATTGATTAAGGTGATGCAGAAAGCGGTTAAGTTCCAGTGGTCCGATGCTTGTGAAAAGAGTTTCCAGGAATTGAAATCAAGATTAACTTCGGCGCCATCGTTGAACTTGATAGATGGTACAAAGGGGTTTGTGGTGTATTATGATGCTTCAAGGGTTGGTATGGGGTGTGTGTTGATGCAATGTGATAAGCTTATAGCGTATGCTTCGAGGCAGATTAAGAATCACGAGAAGCATCATCCGACGCATGATTTGGAACTCGCAGCGGTTGTTTTCACGTTGAAAATCTGGCGACATTATCTTTATGTGGTCCATGTGGATGTGTTCACAAACCACAAAAGTCTTCAGTATTTATTCAAACAGAAGGAATTAAACTTGAGGTAGAGAAGATGGTTGGAATTGCTCAAAGATTATGATATGAATATCTTGTACAATCCGGGGAAAGCGAATGTGGTGGCAGACGCTCTTAGGCGGAAATCCATGGGTAGTTTGGCTCATTTAGAAGCAGGTCAAAGGCCTTTGGCTTGGGAGATTTACCAGTTAGCCAGTCTGGGGGGTTGTCTTTCGGCCTCAGACGAAGGGAGTTTTCTGGTGCATAACGGAGCGGAATCTTCGCTTGTGGCGGAAGTCAAGGAAAAGCAATTCAATGATCCAGCATTGGCACAGTTAAGAGAGGCAATTCTAAATCACAGGACCATAGTATTATCGCTTGGCAATGATGATGGTGTATTGCGGTGTCAGGGACGACTACGTGTTCCAGATGTGGAGGATCTTTGGGAGAGGTTAATGGCAGAGGCTCACAATTCTAGATATTCCGTACACCCAAGTTCTACGAAAATGTATCACAACCTCAAGGAGATTTATTGGTGGAATGGTATGAAAAGGAGTGTGGAGGACTTTGTGGCTAGGTGTCCGAACTGTCAACAAGTGAGGGCCGAGCATCAGAGGCCCGGTGGGTTAGCGCAGCTTATGGAAATACCAATGTGGAAATGGGAGATGATCAATATGGATTTTGTGGTAGGGTTACCCGGCACTCCGCGTAAGTTTGACTCAATTTGGGTAATAGTGGATCCGCTCACGAAGTCAGCTCATTTCTTACCAGTCAAGTCCACCGACACTACAGAGCAATATGCCCAGTTGTACATCAAAGAAATAGTCAGGATCCATGGCACTCCAATTTCTATTATCTCGGATCGAGGGGCCCAGTTCACAGCTAACTTTTGGAGGACATTTCAACAAGTTTTGGGTACGCAGGTAAATCTCAACACAGCCTTCCACCCGCAGACTAACGGTCAGGCAGAGCGGACTATTCAGGTGGTTGAGGACATGTTACGAGCTTGCGTGCTTGAATTTAAGGGTAGCTGGGATGACCATTTTCCCTTATAGAATTTTTTTACAACAACAGTTTCCATGCTAGTATTCAGATGGCCCCATTTGAGGCATTGTTCGGTAGGAGGTGTAGGTCTCTGATTGGGTGGTTCGAGGTTGGAGAGGCGGAACTGTTAGGACCGGATCTTGTGCATCAAGCTATGGAGAAGGTTAGAATCATAAAGGAGATGTTAAAAACTGCTCAGAGCCGTCAGAAATCCTATTTGGACATTCATCGCAGGGATTTGGAGTTCCAAGTAGATGATTGGGTATTCTTAAAGGTATATCCCATGAAGGGGGTCATGCGGTTTGGAAAGATGGGTAAATTGAGCCCAAGGTTTTTCGGGCCGTATAGGGTCACTCAGAGGATAGGACAGGTGCCTTATAGGCTGGAGTTTCCCCCTGAGATGTCATTGGTGCACCGGGTGTTTCATGTGTCCATGTTAAATAAAGTGATTGGGGACCCGTATGTCATCCTTCCAGTTGAGACCGTTGAAGTTAATGAAGAATTTTCATATGAAGAAGTTCCGGTTACTATTCTTGATAGGTAGGTTCGTAAGTTGAGGAACAAGAAGATTGCTTCGGTTAAAGTGTTATGGCGAAATCAGCAAGTCGAGGAAGCCACATGGGAAACAGAAAATGAAATGAAAGAGAAATACCCTCATTTGTTTGAATAAGTCAGGTAGTCGTTATGAAAGTTGTCATCTCTAGGTAATTGCATTTTGTGTCATATTTTGTGCAAGGCCACCCCACCCCCCCTAATCCCCCTTCTCTTATGACTTCTCAACCTTTTGCCATATTTGTATGTATTGTGTTAGTTGAATTATGTGCAATTCATTCAAATAACTGAAGAATGTGTAATTCGTTGTGTTATCTGAACTTTGTACAACTTGTGAAGTAACTAGAAGTATGTGGAACTTGTTAAAAAGTGTTTCAGGGGCTCACTGCCAGGTGGATAGGCCTATTTCCAAAGGAAACTCCGGCGAATTTTTTAGAAAATATCGGAGTTAGTGAAAATTGGGGGTTGACATTTTGTGTTTTCATACCCAAGTGATTTCCCGATCCTCATTCGAGGACGAATGATTTTAAGTGGGGGAGGATGTAAAGACCCGTAAAATTTTTGACTAAAAATAATGCCCGGATAGGTCCCCATGTTGATATAATTGTTGAAATTCTTAAAACGGACCCCTTTGGAGTGAAAAATACCCCAGGACTTAAAAGATAGAATTCTTTAGAATTTCGCGGATCTGTGGTCCACTATGCGATCGCAGATCATGTATGCGGACCACATAGTGGTCGCATACTTGGACAGTTTGCTTCCCATTTTGAGAACAGCTATGCGGCCCATAATGCGATCGCATATCATAAATGCGGGCCGCATAGTTGTCGCATTCTTGCACCTGTATTTTTGCGGAGGGAGTTATGCTGCGCACTATGCGATCGCATAACAGGTATGCGGACCGCATAGCTGCTGCATACCTGGGCAGTATGCTTCTCTTGTTGGCTCAGTGAGGGCCACTTATGCGACAGGTATGCAGACCGCATAGGAGGAATGCGATCGTATTCCTGACTGCATACCTGCATCGGGGTTTCTAATTTCTAATTTTAAAACCCGACCCCCAGCTTAATAAAACACCCATCCCCTTCATTTTTAACGAGTATCTGATTAAAATAGAGAGAAGTGAGAGTGGGTTCTAGTGAGAGAAAGTCACTATCTTCACCAAATTGATCCTCCATCTCTACTCAGGCCCGGAATTAATCGAGTAGTCGTCATATTCTTCAGCATAAGAGGTAAGTTTCCACCCCATTTCCCTTAATTCGCAGGTTATAGTTAAAATGGAACACACATAGGTTATTTCTTGAAGATGCGAGTTAAAGACCTTGCATGCATGTGATTAATTTACCATAATCTAGTTAAGAGAAGTAGGTTGGAGTAACCTTCCACTAAAAAGGGGTTATTTAATCTAAGGGAATACCTAGTGCTTGATAAAATGCCCAAATGAGTTCAAGACTTGTTCATAATTCCTAATTCTAAGTTTAAATGTGTCACATTTTGAATTAGACTGAAGGTGCTAGAGGGTCCGGTGAGTTGTGGTAGAAATCTAAGGAAAAACCCTAAATCGAGGTATGTATGGCTAACTTTAATCTTTGTAGAATCGTCACGTTAGTGTTTGAGCATTTGGTATGAGTTCCTTTCTTGATCATATTTGAGTTGATTGTTATAATGCGTTGAGGTGTAAGATTCTATTGTCTGATTGTCTTAGTTGTTTACCATGTCACCATGTTACTAGAAATTGTGAAATATGATTCTTTATGCTTATCCTATCCTGTGCAAATTCATCATATGTTGGAACTTATTCAATGGTACTAACGTCCTTTTGCTGGGGGCCCTACATCTTTTATTTGTATGTAGGTGGTTCTGTAGCTGGTATCGCCGATCGCCGATAGAGGTTCTTTCCCCTCCTTCCTTCTAGCAGTTCTGGTGAGCCTCACTTCCTCTCGGGGTCGTGTGTAGTTCATGTGGACTTCTTTTGTATATGTTGTTTCCTTTTAGGTATAGCCGGGGCCTTGTTGCCGGCAAGTCCATGTACACTTCTCCGTACTCTTAGAGGCTCCATAGATATTATGTGGGTTGTAAATATACTTTGGGTGGTTGTTGTACTCTCTCGTAAATCATGATCCCGTATAGGGAATGTTGTATCTGCCATGTATGTTTTGGAAAGATCTAATATTGAAACTTCAAAAGAGGAAAATAGACTTTATGATTGTGAATACACACTTTTTATTTTATCTTTTGATTTCACATAATCAATGTATGCTATAATCACGGGGAAACACATTGGGTAGGAAAGGAAAATCAGGTTCGCTTGACCGGGTTCATTTGGTTAGGCGCCGGTCCCATCCCTCTATTTTGGGGCGTGAAAATCATGGAATTAGATAAGTCCTCACCTGTCAAAGGGGGGAAACAAGGTCAAGGCAGTCCTAAAAACCAACACACTGATAAGGGTAAAAGTTTGAATCCTGCAGCACCAAAGTTTATGCCTACAAATGATAAGAGTTGAAATTTTGTTACACCTATGGTCACTCCTATACCAGTAGGAACATTGGTACAAAAGGGTGGAAACAAAGAATGTACTGCTCAATGGGTTCAAAGGACATTCACAGGTAATATGGTTACTACAAATACATCCTGCCAAATTGTACCTTCCCAAGATACTAGAGTTGAAGGAGAATTAGCAAACAATGTAGATAAGGAGCAAATAGAGGATGCTGATTTTGAAAATTTTAAAAGTAATGAGAAGGTTATTTGGTAAGGTGGTAGACTATGGGTTGACCAAACAAAGGTAGATTCAGAGGAAGGGGAGATACCAGATGAAATGCCAAGTGAGGAAGAGAATGATGGTAATGTTGCTGATGAAGATAAAAAAAGTGTGAATGGCAAGGTCATAGCTACAAGACCAAGTGAAGAATAAAATATGCCAATCTATGAAGATGAGCAAAATGTCCAGCAACAAACAGATGGGGAACACAATATGACAGAAGGATTAATCAACACAAATGTAGTTTCAAAAGGGGTGGAAGCTGAGATCATCGATGCAGGAGGAACTAAGCAGCAAATTGAGGTTCCAGATAATTCAAAAATAAAAAAGAGGGATGATGAAGCGAAGCAGCAGTTGATAATTCAAGAACCTAATAAAATTACTAGGCCCATCAGAAATAATACATGAGCAAAGAGATAAAAGAGTTGACGAGCAGGTTGTGTTCCCAATCTCTAAGAAGTTAAATATCATAGTTGTGGAAGGTGCAAAAGAAGCATAATTTCAAAATGATCATACAGCTAAGGATATGGATGAAGAGACGATTGCTCAAAACTTCCTCAATATTGCAAAGCAAGGAGATTTATCTCCACGGCATATTGACAAGGATCAGCTGCTAAAGGCAGAAAAAAAACAAAGTAAGGAGGCTTCAACGGCTCCAACAGTTGGAGTTCAAACGAGAAGGACATTGACTAAGTCTCTAAATCAATAATGGATGCAATAATATGGAATGTGAGATCAGTCAATACTATGCAAGCATTTGAGAGATTGATCACAATGCATAGGCAACACCATTTTGAATTCATTGGTATTCTTGAGCCAATGCAACAATCCAATAAGGTAAAAAGATATAGAAGGAGGATAGGCATGGCTCAAGCTGTGATGAACGTGTCTAACAAAATATGGGCCTTCATAAATAAATTTTTTGAGGTAACAATTTTGTATAATATGTCTCAATAGTTAACATTGAAGTATTTCCACACTGAATCACATGTAGAACTCATACTGACTTTGTTGTATGCCAAATGCGATTCTATTGAGAGAATTGAGTTGTGGGACTCTTTATATGCAATGGCTACTGACATGACTACTCCATGGATCGTGGGATGAGATTTTAATGTCATATGGGATGAAGAAGAGAAATTTGGTGGATTACCATTGCCTATTAATGAAGTCGATGATTTTAGACATTGCGCCAATACGTGCAAACTGTCAGATTAAGGTTTTAAAGGTAGTATCTTCACTTGGTGGAATGGAAGATCAAAGGACGATTGTATTTTTAAAAGGCTCGACGGATGCTTAGGTAATTTTGAGCTACAGGAAACATTCCCAGGGTTAGAGATTACTCATTTTTCAAAGATAGGATCGGATCATTGCCCAATGCTCTTGAAATGTGATATAGAGACTGCACCTATTAAGAAATCATTCAAGTTTCTTAACTTTCTGATAAAAAGGAGTCATTTTTAGATGTGGTAAAAGAGAACTGAAATTCTAACTTTAGTGCAAACCCTTTCACTTTGTTCAATCACAAATTGAAAAAGTTGAAGAAAGCACTGTCCTTATGGAGTAAAGCCATATTTGGGGATATCATCCAGAAGATAGCAAGCTTAGAGGAAGTCGTTCTAGTTCATGAAAGACAGTTTGAAGCCTATCCTACTCAGTTGAACAGGGAAAGACTCCAAAGAGTTCAAGCTGAAATGATCAAGTACCTAGCAAATGAGGCGGAATTCTGGAGGCAAAAATCAGGAATGACATGGTTTAAGGATGGTGACAGAAATACCAAGTTTTTTCATGCTCAGGTAAAAGGTCGAAGAAAGAAGCTGCAAATTAGAAGGATACAGGACATCGCAGGTAACTGGCTAGATGAAGAAGAAGAATTTGCAGGAGAGGAAGTCCAATTCTTTAGAGATCAATTTACAGAAACAATGGCTCCAACAAATTTTGCTATAATTTGTCATGTACCTACGCTGATAACAAGGGAACAAAATAAGAAATTGATTGAGTGTCCCACTCGAGATGAAGTCAAAAAAGCAGTATATGGCCTTAATGCATGATCAACAGCCGTCCAGATGGATTTTCCGGTGCATTTTATCAATCTTGTTGGGAAATCATTGGTGAAGACATACATAATATGGTGCTGGATCTTTTCTCAGGTCAACAACTTCCCAAATGTGTTACACACACCAATTTAGCTTTATTACCAAAGAAAAAGGAAGTCAGTACCTTCTCTGGTTAGAGGCCAATAAGCCTTAGTAATTTCATCAACAAAATTTTCTCAAGATTGATTCATGAAAGGTTGTTGGAACTACTTCCTAATCTGATATCAGAAGAACAAGATGGTTTTGTTAAAGGCAGGAGCATAGTCGAGAATGTGTTGCTAACTCAGGAAATAATTAAGGACATTAGGCTCCAAACAAGGGTTGGACCTAACGTTGTGATTAAGCTCGACATGACAAAAGCCTATGATCGTTTGTCATGGTTATTTCTGACTAAAATGTTAAGGAAACTGGGATTTTGTGAAAGCTTCATTGGGATGGTGTATGATATTGTGGGCAACAATTGGTACTTTGTCCTCGTCAATGGACAACCTCATGGTTTTTTTAAATCGTTGAGGGGTGTCAAGTAGGGTGATCCATTATCACCCACACTGTTTATCATGGCTGCTGAGGCTTATCAAGAGGCTTGAATGATTTGCATCTAAATCTGTATTTTTGTGGTTTTGGCCTACCTAAATGGAGTCCCAAAATTAATCACCTATCATACGCGGACGATACAATCAACTTCTCATCTTATGAGTAAACCTCATTACGACTAGTGATGGAAGTGTTGCATTCATATGAAATTGCATCGTGACAATTGGTAAACAAAACCAAATCAGCCATTTATATGCACCACTTGACAGATTTGGAAGTGATTAGAAAGGTTGAGAGGGTCACTGGAATTGGAATGCATGAATTTCCTTTTACCTACCTAAGATGCCCTATATTTTATTCAAGAAGGAAAATGGATTATTATAAAGGCCTAATTTCAAAGGTTCTGAATAAACTGCAGTTATGGAAAGGTAAAATGTTGAGCATAGGAGGGAGGGCAGTTTTAATATCTCATGTATTGTAGAGTTATACATTTACTTTCTGCAGTTAATCCACCTAAATGTGTTATTAATAAGCTCCATAAGTTCTTTGCTCAATTTTTTTGGAGTAGTTCTGTGGGAGGCAACAACAGGCACTGGGCTTCTTGGACTACATTATGTATGCCTTGTGAGGAAGGGGGTATAGGATTCAGATCATTACATTATGTATCCAAGGCTTATTCTGCAAACTATGGTGAAATTTTCGAACAAAACCAAGTTTATGGAGTTCCTTCATGAGTCAGAAATACGGTAAGAAGCTTAATGCAATTATAGTCCCATGGAGATATAGATCTCATGTATGGAGGAAAATGTTGGAATGCAGAGACATTATAGAGCACCAGATCAATTGACATCCAAAGATGGGTTCATCATTATTTTGGTTCGATAATTGGACTGGTTTGGGGGACTTGTATTTTCTAGTTCCTGAAGATTTTGAAGTAGATGAGAACATTCATAATGTATGTAATGTAGTAGAAGAAGGAGAGTGGAATGAATAGAGACTAAGGGAGATTTTACCTGAAGAATTAGTTGAGCATATAGTGCACAATATAAAGCCACCAGTAATGTATAATGTACTAGATACCCCATATTGGATGCTTGAAACTAGGGGTCATTTCTCTGTGAAATCAGCTTGGGAGTATTTAAGGAGAAGGGAACATCCCAGGATAGCTTACAAGAAGATTTGGGTAAAGGGGATTCCATATAAAGTAGCTTTCTTTATGTGGAAATTATGGAACGCTAAACTACCCTTAGATGATTTTATGAGAAGGTTGGGCTATTCGATGCCTTCTAAATGCTGGTGTTGTGCCGAGCCTAAAGAAGAAACCTTAACGCATGTGTTCTTTACTTCAAATGATGCTACTACAGTGTGGAAGTATTTTCTCCAAAGAGTTGGAATTAACATAGATGGTATGTCATTAGACCAAGCAATTGTCAAGTGTTGGACTTCTAAGGTACTGACTAGGATTCAACCAGTAATGCAGGCTCTTCCATCGTTCATTGTCTGGGAATTATGGAAGAGAAGAAATAGCCTTAAGTATGGTGAGGCAATATCAATTAGTCGTGTGATCTACCAAGTCTCGATAGTATTGCAATTAATGGTTAAGGTTCAAAAACCGGGGCTACAAGTACCTCACAGATGGAAGCAACTGTTATTAATTCTAGGGAACTATAATCCAAAGTTAAAATATGAAAAATTTATCTGGGAATTCCCTTTGGAAGGGTGGATAAAAGTTAACATGGACGGAGCATCTAGGGGGAATCCAGGAAGGTGTGCTATTGGCTTTTGCTTGAGGTATGAGGTTGGAGATATAAGTTATGCACTAGGAAGGGAGATATATGAAGGCTCCAATAATGAAGCAGAAGTTGTGGCTATAGTTGAGGCTTTGAAGTTGTGCAGATCACAAAACTACTCGAATATATGGCTTCAAACAGAATCTCTGTTAGTGAAGAACATAATTGATGGATCATGGAAGACACCTTGGTCAGTTGTTAGGCAACTAGAAGAGATACTAACACTAATGGAGGGTTGTAATGTGAAGATAACACATATTTTCAGAGAGGGTAACACACTTCCTGACCACCTGGCAAATTATGCGCTAGATGAGGGCATAATTGGGTGTCATGAATTCTGGGATCTAGATAGCTAAGGTAGAAGAATAGTAAATGAAGACAAGTTGCAATTTCCTTATTTAATAGTAAAGGTGGAAAAGAATTAGAGATTGGAGGAGGAAAATGAGCAGGAAGGATTTCTGAAGCATGCACAGTGAATTATCATGCTCAAGTCCATATGGAGGAGAGCATGGTAAGCATTTTTTCCACTAACATAATTTTCTTTTTTGCAAGTCTTCATACTGTCACCATGTTCTATCTTTTGAAGGTCCCTCATATAGTGGTATTAGTATTAATTACTCAATCCAGTGGGGTTTTTTTGAAGATAGGCATTGGCACAGTTGGAAAGGGAATCAACAGATTGCTCGAATGGTACCAGGTGTTATGGTGTATTTGGTTAGCAAAATCTGGAGCATATGGTAATTTATGGGGAAATAATAAAACACTAAATAACACCTCAATGCCAAATGAAGGGAGCAACATATCAGTCATCCCAATTAGCTGTGGAAAAGTTTGTTATATGAGGCACACGCACTTGTTTGAGCAGCCCAGAATGCATAAGAGAATTGGGTTGCAACGCTTGGTTAATGTAACACGTTGGAGGAAGGATAACTCACAACTGAGATCTAAGAGTGATCCACGTAATAGTAACAGTTATGATAAGAAAGAAAAGGCAGTGTTGTCCAGACTGTCTAAGAGAATTGGACAACAAATATTAGCTAAAGAAATATAGTCGAGAAGAGTGGTGTGGAAAAGTACAATTTGGTCTGTTGCATTGGTAGGAAATACAGGAAGCCAGGCATATATTTGGGTTGATACATGTGGAATTATGAGACTAGGATTAAGGAAAAGAAGTAACAAAAAGACAGAAGCAGAGGAAGCACATAAATCTGAAGATCATTTATGGCTAATCTGTTGGGAGATGGTCAAACTGATATGTTTTTATACTAATCTCGTTTTTTGTTTTGCATGTGAATTTTCTATGTTTATGTCATACTCTATGATGGAACCTCAGTTGGTGGTATTAGTGCAAAGCACTAAATCCACTGAGGGAAGATCACAGATATACATAAACATACAAGCAAAGAAGGACTATCTGATGCGTAGAATTAGCAGCACAAGCAAAAGTTTTTGGCAAGTTACATCAACGACATTAGAAGCGTTTGGTTAAGAAGCTCAAGTTGAGGTGTACATCTCATTTGCACAGGAAATAAATCAGCCAAGAGTGGACATAGAAACATAGCAACAACCATACTTGCATAGGTACAGTTTTGACATATTCACAGAAGAACATAAAGGATACAAGAAAGCAGGACATAATTTTGTATATATATGCTAATCTTTTGGCCCAACCTCCAAGTGGTGGTATTATTACTATGTACTCAGTCCACTGGAGGGCAAGCTAAGGATGGCATAGGCATGATTATGGAAAGCACAAGAGTGAGATATACACAGAAGCATTCAAGTCATGTTTTGAAGGTGCAATTTTCAGCTGGATTCATGGGGACTATACATTGTTATAACTCAAAATACTTAACATGTACAATCAGTGGGACATAAAGGGTAAAGTAAAGGATAGGCACATCATTATTTCACTTAAGGACCATACTGGGGAAGTGGAAGAGCAAACGCAAGTTCACCACCGAAGCTTCCTACTGGAAAGTTCGCAAAGCAGGTAATGTTAATGTACTCACGACCTTTTCCTGGCCCAACCTCTTAGTGGTGGTATTAGTACTATGTACTCCATACACTGGAGGGAAAGCTAGGGAAATATCAAGCGAGTCAATGTTTACACGCATGCTGAATCAAACAAACAACATATTAATATAATGGCACAAAGAGAAGTTGAAAATACAAGTTGGGATTCATTTCTTTGGAACTTTCGACCAAAAATGGGAATACATCTTGATGCGATATGAAGATAGAATATCCACAGATGGATCTAAGGCAGAAGTAACATCAAAAGAAAACTGGAAGGTATGCAATTATGATCATCAAAACACTGGGAAGCAACGGATTTTGGCAGAGCTAATAGTGCATGCTAGAATGGGATATTTTTGTAATGTGCGGTATGGTTCACATGGCTATGATCACTATTTAGTTAATATTTTTTCATAATTTTCTGCAATTTTAAAAGGATTTTTAAGTAATCTATCCTAGTATTTTTATTATATAAATAATTGCTAATTGCATCACAAATATTTTTATAATAATTTTATTGCTTAATTTTGTCAAATATATTTATATTAAGCTTTAATTATCTTATGCATAACCCTATGTACATTTGTAGGCTATAATTGTAATAACTTTGCAATAATAGCTCATATGCTCAAAATTACTTTATTTTACAAGAAAATGACCTTTTTATATTTTTATAATGTTAAGTAATTATTTTAAATCATTTTATGCATAAATATCACTTATTAGCCATTTTTATAAATTGTTTTATAAAATTAATTAGGTATTTAACATATAGCCTCTTTAATATTCGGATCTTAGCCCAATTTCTACCCCATCACAATTAAAATCAACCCAATATCATTACCCTGATCCAATACCCATAACTGTGAGACCCCATGTATTTCTTTCTCTTCTCTTACGTAATATACGTAACATGGCGTGGTTATATTAGGTATATATGATTGGGTATAGTACATTGGGAGATAAGAATGAAAATGCGTGGTAATATCAAGGAACTAAACTAAAGCTTTAGGTCAAAGGAATCCCTTAAACAAAGGTTCGTGGTTAAAGAAATGACTCGGGTAGCACCTCGCGTCTTCGGAAAGTTTAAGTTAACTTGCACCTGTGGGATAAGACTAAGAGTGTCTAATATGCTAAGAATAATGTGTTATGTGGTATTATAAAATTACAATGGTCACATGTTAAGTTTTGGAGTCAAGCAAGTTGCGAAATAAAGGTCGGCAAAAGTTATCGTAAATTTCTCTAATAAATTTTCTAAACTTTGGGTCAAATGTATCAGATCATTTCTCCCAATATATAAAGAGTTATGGGACCCAAAACCTACATACTCGAAGGTCTACGAGTCTAGTTCGAGACCAAAATAACTTCACATCAAACCGACATCGGAGTAAAAGGTTATGACTGTTTTACCGCGGACTGTCCGGGCTGAAACCGGGTCACGAACCGGGTCGGGTCAAACAAGTGGTATAAGTCGGCAAATTCGACTTTTAGGACCACAAAATTTTTATTTTAGTCCCAAAACAGTGAGCAAGCTGAAGAGAAGGTCAGATAGTGTTCTTGAGTGATTAAGGTGCGTCTTTAACGATAGAATAAAGTTTGGCCCCGTGCCTAGAAACGCAATCTCTACGCTTTTCAATCGTTTTCCCCTTCTATTAGCTGTGTTTGGAGCTATTTTTGGAAGATAGGAATTTGTTGTTCTTGCTGGTTATTCAGGCTTAATACTTGGTTTTCCAAGGTAATAATCTTGGGACTCTTTTATGTTCATTTTTACAAAGTTTTGTCAAGTTAGGGTCATATGGCAAATCTGCCGATTTAAACTCAATTATGAACTGTTTATGGGTGCGTATAAGCTGCATATATATAGTGTTTGCGAAGCTTAGGATGTAAGGAACAACTTTCATAAAGTAACTACAGGCATTCAGACGTTCGTTGGAGAGGTATGTTAAGGCTAAGCTTCGTCCTTCCTTTTAGCACGAATTCTGGAAAATTCCTAAGACGCCAAATGTGTTATTCTACTATTCTATTGCTATAAAGACCCTATGTGAAAGGCATTGGGTTCTTAGCAGAAGTATTTTCATGATGCTATTAGGTTGATATTCCACTCGTTCGGTTAAATAGGGTATTCGACATCTATATATGTCATTTTGTCGACTTTCTTAACTATATGTCCATATATATGAATTCTTATTCATCTTTGGTTTATGTGACTTAAAAATAAAGGCATTTCGTATTTTTGATCAATCCTTCTTCTTTGTTAAAGTGTATTTTAAAATCTCTAAAGTGATACGTCGATTTCCAAAAATCTCAAATATAATTTTTATGTTTAAACTACTAAAACACTTGATTTTTGAAATACTTTCTTTTACTAATTATCAAGAAATCATGTACAAGGACTAAGCGAAGCACCTTAAGCTTTTTATGAACATCTTCAGAGTTAAGTTATCTTTCTAAAAGTCGAGTTAAGTTTTCAAGCTTATTCAAAAAACATATGAGGTTCTACAAGACATTTGTATGCGATACGAAGGTGATTAAGAGATTATGAGAATAATGGTACCAATGAGCCAAGATTAGCTAAGTTCTTGTTATGGCCTATTATGTGCATTGAAAGTTCATATCATACATGACATATTATGCATGGACTTTGAGCTATAATTGGAGGTAAGGGGCCTATTTGCTCGAAAGACTATATATATTGTACAGATGGCCACAAGTTGGCAATATGATACCGATTAGCTACCGGGAGAGACCGCCATTTCTAGAATTCGGTTGGGTATGTCATGCATTTGCATCAATATATATGTATTCACGACATACTATTACACGGGCATACCATGCATATTTGATTACTATGAGGTCGGATGTCGGCCATGGAGGCTATCAGAGTTTCAGTGTCAAGTGGTATCTCTATTACCCTTTTTACATCAGCTATGTATGATTCTACTTTTTGCCTTACATACCAGTATATTTGTATTCGTATTGACGTCCCGTTGCCTGGGGACACTGCATTTTTGTTTCGTGCGTGTAGGTCCAGGTAGGGTCTCTTATCGACCCCTCCGCTAGGATTTCTGGGTTCAGCTGTGAGTTGGTAAGCTCCACCTCTTCCTGGAGCTTTCATAGGATGGTTACTTTTGTTGTACAGTTTAGGTATAGTCGGGGCCTTGTTCCGACAGTGCTTATGATACTCTTAGAGGCTATGGTGGACACAGTATTCTGGGTTTCTTTTTGCAGCTTTCAGTCTCCAGCCCATAGGCTTGGCATGTATATATATATNCCCGACAGTGCTTATGACACTCTTAGAGGCTATTGTGGATACAATATTCTGGGTTTCTTTTTGCAGCTTTCAGTCTACAGCCCATAGGCTTGGCATGTATATATATGTTTGTAGGCATGTATGTCTTCAGTCGCCGCCTCGTCGGCCAGCTAGTACTTTATTATTTTGGCTTGTATACCTTTTTTTATATGGCTTATTGTTATTCAGGTCATGACCTTAATGGACCAGGCTTAGTATTTCAGATGTTGTGATGCCCGATCTGTTGGGCCCCCAGTTTAGTTAGCTAGTATGTTTAGTGGCTAACTCGATCGAATACAGTATCAAGTACCAGTCGTGCCTTCCCTAGTTTGGGGCGTGACAAACTTGGTATCAGAGCAGGTCGTATCCCAGGGAGTCCACAAGCCGTGTCTAGTAGAGTCTTGCTTATGGGTGTGTTGTGCACCACACTTATAATCAGGAGGCTATGAGGCATTTAGGAATGGTTACGTTTTTTTAAATTAATAGATCGTGCTTTAGAGCGAAGTTATAAGAACATATGAAATATAAATTGTGCTTTGTGTTTCTTATCTAACAAGCTACCTACGCTCAGGAGATGGCACATCGAGATAAAGGTATGGATCCGGGGGAAGGTACCAGTCGTTCCCCACCAGGTCAGAGGGATAGATTTCCCTTAGAGGCACACAATGAGTCTCCAGTACCCCTAGTTTCAGCTTCCCCAGCACTTGTTGGAGACCAGGGAGATGCAGTACCCCCAGCCTCACCAGTTTCATTGGTACCTGAGGCAGCTAGAGACATATGACCTCCAACACCTGTTGTTCCCCCATCAGATACTGGGGAGCATGGGATGAGGGAGGCGGTTCAGTTGCTGACTAGGATGGTTTCTATTCATGAGCGACAGCTAGAGTCGGGAGCAGATGCCCGGAGAGATCGGACATGAAGTTCGACGGTACAATAGTTTCTTCACTTGGTCCTTCCATTATTTATAGGATCCAGTTCCACTGAGGATCCCCAGGACTTTATAGACCATATGTATATAGTATTGAGGGTGATGCATGCCTCCGTCACCGAGGTTGTGGAGTTGGCTTCTTTCCGACTACGTGATGTAGTCATCCTATGGTATGAGGCATGGGAGAGATCTAGAGGACCTGATGCTTTGCCAACAGAGTGGGAGGACTTCTCTTAGGCGTTTTTAGCCCATTATTTGCCACGGGAGGTTCGGGAGGCCCGTCTTGACCAGTTTCTTAGCCTGAAGCAGGGGGATATGAGTGTGAGGGATTATTGCCATAAGTTTAATCCTTTGGCGAGGTATGCACCAGATATCGTACGTACCATGAGGGCTAGAGTTCATCATTATGTGGATGGTTTGGGGGATCATCTAAATAGAGACTGTAGGGTAGCATCCCTATCGGATGATGTAGATATTTCTCGCATACAGGCTTTCGCTCAGACTATAGAGGACCTTTCTTATCGGATTCGTGATACTCGTAAGGATAGGGAGCTGAGTAAGAGGTCTCGTACTAAGGGGTCTTATAGGGAGCCACAAGGTGATTTTAGGCCCCCACTCTATCGATATCCACCTCGGTAAGCAGGTAGTTTCCCACCACAGATGCAGGGCCAGCAATTTGATCGTTATATTCAGTCAGGACCGGAGCAGAGCTCAGGCCAGCCTGAGGGCCGTCGACAGGAGCGTTACGCACAGATGAGACAACCTACTCCTCCATGCACTCAGTGCGGTAGGTTGCACACTGGGCAGTGTAGACGGGGTTCGAGTGCATGTTATCATTGTGGGCAGACAAGACATTTTATTAGCCGGTGCCCGGGGTTAGGCAGAGGTGCACCAACTCAGCCTTCAGGATCCACAGCAGCCTCTTCGCCCTCAGTCCGTGCTCCCCGACCAGGTCCACAGCCTACTCGGGGTTTTGGTATGGGGAGAGGTGCTGGAGACACCTCAGGTTCTAGTGGTGGCCAGAACCGCTTTTATGCACTCACAAGCCGACAAAATTCAAAGGCATCCCCAGATGTTGTCACAGGTGTATTGAAAATACATTATCATGCCATTTATGCATTGATAGATCCCGGCTCTACATTTTCATATATTACTCCATTTATTGATGGTAAGCTTGACATGAGATCTCAGTTGTTGCCATAGTCAGTTGAGGTGTCTACGCCAGTTGGCGACTCTATTGTAGCTAGTCATGTCTATCGAGGTTGTACA